>PVHP010035713.1:0-18329 GCA_004024765.1 Zapus hudsonius
ATAAATTGTTGGTGGGAGTACAAACTGAAATAGCCACTATGGAAATCAGTGTAGAGGTTTCTCAATAAGCAAAAAAATAGACCTTATGATCTAGCTATTCCATTTCTGGGCATATATACTAAGGACTCTATATTCTACTTTGGAAATACTTGTTCATCCATGTTTATTGCTGCTCTATTTATAATAGCTAAAGAAATGGAAGAAAGCACAGATACCCAACAACTGATGATTATATTATAAAGACATGGTACATATATGCAATGGAATTTTATTCAGCTGTAAAGAAAAATGGAATTACGAAATTTATTGTTAAATGGATGGACCTGGAAAATATTATACTAAGTAAGGTAACCAGGTTCAGAAAGACAAATATTGCATGTTCTATTTAATATGCTAATTCTAATTTCAAATGTTTAGGCTTGTATTTATATTGGAGTAAGTCAGTAGTAGAGGCCAGAAAGCTAGAATGGGATCACAAGGGGGAAACAAAGGAAAAGATTAAAGGGAGGGTGTCATGGTTTGATCCAGGTGTCCCCACAAACAAATGAATGTATTCTGATAGATTGATCCTCAGCTGATGGCAATTTAGGAATTAGAACCTCACTAGAGCTGTGTTGTTAGGGCAGGCTTATGGGGGTTATAAGCCAGCTTCCCCTTGCCAGTGTTTGGCACACCTTCCTGCCGCTGTTTGCAGTGCTGTGGCAGAGGTGATGTCCACCCGTCTGCTCGTGCCATCATTTTCCCTGCCAGGATGGCGTCTCCCCTCGAGTCCATTAGCCTAATAAACCCATTCCTCCACAAGCCACTTTTGCTTGGGTTCTTTCTGCGCAGCAACTAGGAAGCTGACCACAACAGAGGGGTAGTACATATGTAAGTACAAGGACAGATGATGCGGAAAGATCTAAGGGGTCAGGTGAGGGAGATAGAATGGAGGAGGATGTCAGGGATGTGGTTAATCAAAACTGGAGATGATATGAATAAGCCATATGGAAATCAGCTTGATAGTTGATTAAAAATAAAATTTTTAAAAGTTTGGGTATAAGTACCCTACAGAGGTGAAGAGTGCTGTGCCCATAGGGTGTTGCAGGAAAACCTCAGTGGAAAATCCCCCAGTAAGTTGTTGGTCAGGGAGACTCAAGAGGCCCCCATAACAATATAGGCTATTACTAAATAGTAACACCCTATTGCTCAAAACACCACACAGGTTAGTTGCAAGCCATAAAGAATCCAAGCTGGAATTTATCTGGATGCTTCCTCCCTGCTGGCTAGCTTTCTTTATGCCAGAATACTATGTAAGCTTCCAGGGGAGAAAAGTCATTAATAGTTTGACTCAGCAGTGAACCCTGTGTACTCCACAACCGATCACCCAGGTATGATGTGCCCAGTGATGCAATAGTGGTACTGCTGTTATGGAGTAAACAACTGATTTATAATTGGACTTGAAGCCCACTCCACAGAAGGAAATTCATGTCTGGTAATGAGAACCTAGTCAAAAGCAAAGGGCTTGGAATGTCACAGCCCCTAGAGGGGAAGCTACTACTGTTGTTTGGCTAAATGGATTTGTAGTTCCCATCAAATTCCCCTCTAAATATATAGGTTTACGTCCATAGGGAACAGTGCTGTTCTCACTTGTGGTCAGAGAAGCTTCTTTTCACAGATGGCAGTGACTACTAGGGAAAACCGCAACACACCAAAGTGCTGAGAAGTGACAGTTAAGTGCTCAGCACTAAATGAGACATCTCAATCACACCAACCAAGGTTCAGGAAACATTATGATAGAGGTTATGGGAAGAATGTAAAAGATAGAGAATGGGGAGGAGTGCTTTGGAACATTGTAACTCAGACATGCAGAGGCCATTGCCTTCATGACCTCACAGTGGTTGTCATTACCTGCACAATACTGGACTCACCATGGAGGAGGGAAAACTCAGAAGAGCAACCAGTTGGATGGAAGAAGAGATTTAGTAGAAAGGGTGTGGGAGATAAGTTAAAAAGAAAGTACTGGGAGAGGATGATAACCAAAATACATTATAGTACATGTATAAAATAGTCAATAAAATGTTTTAAAAATAAGACATGACCCAGCCATTCCCTGCAGGTTCTTAGCAGATTACAGTCACCTGCTGCAAAGTCACCCAATGGGAAACACACCCATATCCTGAGGACAGTCATGAAGTCAGTGCTTTGAGAAGGCTCTTCAGCAACCTCACAGGGAATTACTTCTTCAATTAAAGCTCAGACACAATTTTCAAGTAATGAAGAAAATACAAAAAGATGAGCCAGTACTCAATGACATCAGAGCAACCCTATTTTGAGGTGGGTGCAATGGGCATGTCTTTCTATTACAGCAGAGGGATGTAGCATGAGCCATACCCTGATGCCATGTGCTCAGCTGAAGGTATTGAGTGAGAGGCCTTTTCAAAGGCCCACAGTGCCCTGTGTGTGGAGGTTGCTTGACTAAAGGACGGTGAAGAGGACTCCCTCAGAAGGACTGGAAAAGCAAGACTGTGACAGATTATAGATGACTACAAGAAAATGACCCAATTCTCTGAAATTTTAATTCACCAAGATTATGAACCACAGAGACTAAGCAAATTAAATCTGGAAAAATGGGAATAATACTAGATCCATATTTGTGACTCTACGTTTACAAAATCAGTTTAAAATTGATCAAAGACTTTAATGGAGACTTGAAATTTTAAAACTGCTAGAGGAAATCATAGGAAACAAAGACTTCAAGATATAGGCAAAGATTTTGTGAAAGGACTCCAGTGGAACAGAAATTAATCCCAAAAATTGACAAATGAAATGATATTAAAAAGCTTCTATACAGGGCTGAAGAAATGGCTTAGTGGTTAAAGCATTTGTCTGCAATGCAGAAGGACCCGAGTTCGATTCCCCAGTGCCCATATAAAGCCAGATGCACAAGAGGGCGTATGTGTCTGGAGTTCGTGCTGTGCCCATTCTCTCTCTCTCTCTCTCTCTCTCTCTCTCTCTCTCTATATATATATATATATATATATATATATATATATATATATATATATATATAATAAAATATTTTTAAAAAGCTTCTATACAACAAAGGAAGCAATCACACAAGTGAAAAGACAAGCTACAGGCTGGGGTTACTGGCATTTAAAAGCAGAGACCACATTCTGCAAGCATAGGATAGCCTCTACCACAAAAAATTAGTCAGCTCAAGTTTATAGTGAGGAAGTTGAGAACCTCTGTATGTATGATCCCCAAGAAAATTCCAAAAAAGATCATTGCCAACTATACATCAGAGAAGGAATTAATATCTAAAATAATATATAAAGAACTATAAAAAATGAAATACAAAAAAAATCCACTGTGGTAGTTTGAATATATAGCCCCATAGACTCAGGCAGTTTTTGGTAAGACTGAGCTGCAGCTTGATTCTCCAGTGGATGGAAGCCTTCTGGGGAAAAGGAAATGTCTCCAGGTGGAGCTAGTAGGTGTGTTGAGAGCAGTTTGAGCTCTAGTTGTTTGTGTTTGCTGACTGTTGGTGGATCTCTGCTTGGATCTATGGAAGTGAGTCAGCTTCTTCTACCATTGATGGTGTTCCCTACAATTTGTAAGCCTAAAATTAACCCTTTTCTCCCATAAACTGCTTCTGGCCAGGTGTTTGTCCAACAACAAGAAAGTAACTATAACTCCCACAAATCATTTAATCAATGAATGAACTGAATTGATAGTTTTCAGAGAAGAAATACAAATGGCCGATAAATAGGCGAAAAAGTGCTCAACATCGTTATCCATCAAGATAATGCAAATTAAAACTGTCATGGGACTTCATCCCTCTTCAGTCAGAATGGCTTATTATCAAGAAAACAAATGACCACAAATACTGGTGAGGGTTTGGGGAAAGAGGAGCTCTGATACACTGCCAGTAAAAGTGCAAACTGGTAAAGCCACTATGGACATTAGTATAAAGTTCCTCAAAAATGAAAACCATAAATACAATACGACCCATCTATTCCACTCCTGGGTACACATCTAAAGTCCTCTATGTCACCATACCACAGAGACACTTGCACATTCACATTCATTACTGCTCTATTCACAAGAGGCAGGAAATGGAACCAGCCTACATGCCCACCAACAAGTGAAAAGATAAAGAAAATGTAGTACATATATACACAATGGAATTTCATTCAACCATAATGAAAAATGGAAATCATGACATTTATAGGAAAATGGACAGAACTGGAAATTAGTACATCAAGCAAAGAAAGCCAGACTTGGAAAGACAAATGCCTCATGTATTCTCTTACATGTGCATGCATGCATGTGTATGAGTTATGAAACTAAAAGGGGTTCATGAGATGGGAGAGAAAGGAGAGAGAAGAGAGAAGAGAGAGGGTAATGGAATCCACGTTGCATGAAAACAGAATGAGGACTACTTGGGGAGAGGAAAGGGGGGAAGTGGAGAATCAAGGAAGGCAAGTAGAGGAGAAGGGTGAATATCGAACTAAGTAGATTGACATATATGAATGAAAATGTCATAATAAAGTGCTTTAATTTGTATGCTAACTTTAAAAAATAACCTTAAACATTTGAAACAAGAATAAAAATCTCCCTTGTCCAGGTGAGATATGCTCTAAGTGGAGCCTAAGACCACAAAGAATGTCAGTATCTATATATCAGAAACTTTTGCCTTTTCACTTACAGAAGCATTTGCTGGCTTCTCTGGGCATTCCTGGATGGCCAATATCACTATTCTTATGCTATGGGGTCATTATTAAGTAAAATAAAGATTAGTTGAACGAAAACACTGAGATAGTCTATGTGGTGAATAAGCTGGCTACTACATGAAAGCATGAAAGAGGCAGGTGCTGGGTACAAAGTGGATGTGTCAGACAATGGGACGAGCAGGACAGCTGCTCAACATTTGATCATGCTACTCAGAAGGGCATACAATCTAAAACATATTGTTTAAATTTACGTAAGATTTTTATTTAAATATTTTGGACTATTATTGAATAGGCCAACTGAAGCCAGGAAGGAAGAATATTGCAATCAGAAAAATACAATCCAGTCAGAGCTTCCTCTTCTTTTCTCCTCCTCTTCCTCCATCTCATCCCATACCACATTTCTTTGCAGGCAGCATCCGCTCCCAGGACTCACCACTGCAAATCTCCACTACACAGATCAGCACCCGGGAAATTGAGAGGCTCCATACTCAGACATTGTAATGTATGGATTTCCATTTTCAGCTGGGATTCGTAAACAGCTGGAAACAACACCTTTTCACCAAAAGGGAGTGGATAAACATATGTGGCACTTCATTCCTTCTTCCACAATGATGTTGTAACACAAGCAATATGAAATCTAGAGCAAGACCAGTCGGCGGGGAGATTCAGGGTTGGATTGTCCTTTCCTAGTACAGGGGTCACAAACACTATAAAAACAGGTACAGTTAGCTGGAGAGATGACTCAGCAGTTAACGTCACTTAGTTGCAAAGCCTGACGACTTGGGTTTGATTTTTCAGCACCCACATAAAGCCATATGCACAAAGTAGTGCATGTATCTGAAGTTCATTTGATGTGGCAAGAGGCCCTGGTGTGCCCATATATTCTCTCTCTCTCTCTCTCTCTCTCTCTCTCTCTCTCTCTCTCTCTCTCTCTCTCTCTCTGTGTGTGTGTGTGAAATACATAAACATACATACATACATACATACATACATACATACATACATACACACACAGGTATAGTTAAGCCAGAAAATTTTTAAACTGCTCAGTCAAGTGTGAGCCAGTATGAGACTGGGCAGCCCTCATATTCACAGGTGGGGTATTTGCATTCTACCCTTAAGCTTTTCCTCCAGGTACCTCACCAGGTACCCACAGAGAAAACAGAAGACCATCTTGAGAAAGCAACCTGAATATTGTCAGCTGGGAGGAGACAGGAGACATTGGCAGAACTCCACCAACACTCACTCTCTCTTCCCTAAGCTGCAAACCCTTAACTTTTCTAGAAAGTGCATGCATTGAATCTCTCAGCTGAGGGTGCAGCTAGGGAAGGGTAAAAGGGAAAAATAGCTGTGCCTCATGGAAAAAGTGGGAAGAGAGCAAGGCCTAGTGGAGAGCTGGCAAGAAGTTATATAATTCCAAATGTCTGGTGGACCAAGTTACCATAGCAACCACGGTAAGAATTCAAGAGCTGTCTTCTTTTCTCCCCTTCTCTCCCTCCTCCCACCAGGTCATGCTTAGACTAGGTCTGGGATTTCTGAACCACCTCCTGTTACGGTAATTGAATACACTTGGGATGAGAAGAGGGCATGCTACCTCCCCCAGCCTCACCTTAATCACATCATGCAAACACCCCACCTCCTCTAATAAGTCTTAAAAGCCCTCCATCCCCCTTGCTCGGGGTTTTGCAGCTTTCCTCTATTGCTTCAGATCCCCAGTTTCTCCTGATGTTAAATAAAAGTCTTGGGCCCAAGGAACAGTATGTCTTGGTCTCTTCCTTATCTCTAACCTAAAACTTGACAACCACAACTCAACTCTGCAGACCTCTGAATGGATTGACATAAACCCCCCAAGGAGAGCCCACAGACGTCAAGGTTGGCTTAAAAACATGGTCCTCAATATCTTCTACCCTATACAATGCATCTGGCTTTCAACAGAAAATTCCAAGGCAATAGAAAATATTACAGAGACAAAAACATCAGCAGAACAGGCAAAACAACCAAGAGTAAGAACTTAGACAGGTAAGTAGGAATTTGCAGCATAGGAACGCTCAAGGAGTGTGGGACAGGGGCACAGAACAGATTGTACAAGGCTTTTGGGAAGCCAGGCCCACCACCTGCCTGTCAGTTACATCTTGAAGAAACAATATCCATCTCGCAGGAATGCTGATGTACTAGCAAGTCTCTTTGCAAATGTCAGTAACCAGCAAGTGACCATCCCAGTGCGTACTTTGGATACAGTAGCTTTCCAGCGGTGACACAGCCAACAACTGCCAGAACTTTTCTTGATCTGGATATAGGCTGAATAAAATCTGTAACAATCAGAAATATCTAATGATAGGCTTGTGATATAAGAGCAATAAGATTTAGATAATTTTGACTACTCTGAAAAAGAAAGACATGATTTGTGTATCTAAATTTCACCAGCTTGCTCTGAATAGCTTTTCCTTGAATATAAAAATATTTGTTCACTATACTATGTTTAGCTACAATGGGCCTTGATTATAGATATTTGCCAGTTTGAAAGATTAAATCCCAAGCCACAAAAATAAACTTTTTAAAGTGGATAAATGTCATTTCCCCACACAGGAGAACAGAGGAGTGTAGTCTCAGTGACAGTTTAAGATGTGTTTATTAACTTGCAGAGAACCTCATTAATGAAATTAAAGTGATAAGATGACACATTTTAGACATTCAAATAATTCCTTAAACTCTATTTTAGATATGCCTATAAATGGGGAAAAATTACATCTCTTAAAAGAATCCAGCCTGGGGAGATGGCTCAGGGGTTAAAGCCCACTTGCTTTAGGAAAAAAGCCTGATGGCCTGGGTTCAGTTCCCCAGTACCCATGTAAATCCAGATACACAAAGTAGTACTGTGTCTAGAGTTTGTTTGCAGTGTAGGAAGCTCTGGTGCACACATTTAAAAAAATAAAGTTTTTCTGTTTAAAAAAAAGAAAGCTAAAGCCTAGACTCTGAGTTCAAGTTGTCCCTTGGGTCCAAGGATGACTCAGTCAACCCTGACCCCCTCCCTTGAAATCCCAGCAATTCTCTAATGCCTGCTTAGCATAATCTTCAAAAATCACACCATTGTGTACTCACAGGGACACAATAGTGGCTGCAAATGATTGTTTAAATCAACGAAAACAGATTGATTTTGAAAAGGCCAGAATTAATGATATCTAAATCCCTGTATCCCAACTACAAAAATAAAAAACAAAATAATTTCATGAAGTTTTCAGAGTTCAGGACAGTTATTGAAGTTTCATGATTCATATTGACTGACCCTGGACCACTGCTTTTCTCCCTCATGGGTTTAGGAGTTGACCCTGTTCAGTTCAGCCAGGACCAAAGTCATCTACCAGCCTCACTGACTACATGTCACAGAGGAAGGAGCAAATTATAGGTTGCACATTTATAGTCCTATCTATATGACTATTAAACCCCAACCAGCACCACTAAAGACAGGCTTCCTTCAGCAACCTTCAGTCTACCATTCCCACATACACTCAGCATCTATTTCAAAGAAAATGGTGCGTGCCCAGGTCTCACATCCCCTTGCCATCCAGCACAAAGCACCAGAGGGCTGTGTCCCACAGAGAGGCCCCTAGAGTCTACACTGGCCCAATAGCAGGATGGTCTTGGTACTCACCGAGCACACCACCACAAAGATAAACAAGCCTGTGACTTTCAGCCACTGCACACAGCACCTGCAAGAGAAAAGGACGGTCTGGGTCACATGCAACAGCAGCTCTGCTTGTATGTGCTGAGAGTGGTCAAGCCTCAGGGCCTGTTCTGAATTCCCACCTCAAAGCATGGGTCTTAATTCCATCCCAGAGAGTGAAAGAGGCTTTGCCAGCAGGTAAATTAATGCATTATTAAAAGAAACTTGGTGGAGGGAACATTGTCAACCTTGAGTGTTGACACACATCTTTATGCCAGGAAGTTGAAGTTTACAATTGGAGCTCTTTGCTAGCTTTATAATGGATCCAGTTTTGTGAGAGAGAAAATTACTTGAGTGCCTTATCTTTTCTCTCCTATTCACATTTTTTTGTTGATTATTTTTTGTTTGGGGGGGTCAAGGTCTCACTCCATTGCCCAGGCTATCCTGAACTTAACTGTGTAGATCAGGCTGGCCTTGAACTCATGGTGATCCTCCTGCTTCAAGGTTATGAGGTAGAGGCAGAGAGAAGTAGCCAGGACAGGATTTAGTCCCCAAGGGCATCCTCTCAAAGACCCATTCCCTTCACTAGGTCTCATCTCCAAAAGTTCCATCACCTCCCTACACCCATCAGATTGTGAATCCACTCATGAGGTCAGCACCTCATGATCCAGTGACTTCCCTAAACCCCCACCTGTGGACATAGCTGCACTAGGGATCAAGCACTCAACACATGCGCCTTTGGAGAACATTCCAGATACAAACAAAAATAATAAGAATATGCTTAGCATCAAATATGAAAATAAATAATTCAAGAAGGAAGTTAAAATGCTATGCATGGTTTCACTAATAGTCTTTTGAGATATCCTTAGAAAATAGCTTACTAAACAATCAGACAATGCAGTGTTGCCTTTCAAATCTACACTATTCCAGTCACCACTAGCCACTTCTTAGCCATGGTTCCCAGGCCCTACATGTGCCTGCCCTCGGTGGCCCTCCAGTCCCATCAGTATTCAAACTGCTCCCAGACTGGTTCACTGGTTCTTTCCCCCACTGGGATGCTCCCGGGCTGCAGTCCTACTTGTCTCTGCTCATTTGGAAGCCAGATCCCATCTCTAAAAGACATTGTACTTCAGGGAACATTGTGCAAGAGGGGGCAGAAAGAACATTAGAGCCAGAGGGCATGCTTTATAACACTGTCATCTGGACAAAAGTAGACATTGCATTCAAGACCTCACAGCAACTGACATTACACATAGCACAGCATTGATCCCATCAAAATTTCACCATGGGTGATGGAAGAGGACAAAGAAAAGAGAAATATCAAAATAGAAGAGGGACAAGTTAGAAAGAAGGGGAGGAAGGGCTCAGTGAAGCAGGGTGAGGGGAAGGGGCCAAAGGAAAGCAGTGGAGGGGATTATGATCAAAATTACATGTAGGAAATTTGTCAATAATAAAGTTTTTTTTTTTTAAAAAAAAAGACACTGTCCCTGCCCAGTGCCAGGACACAATCTCTGGTCAGCTGCTCCCCTCAGATTACCAGTGGGGTGTTTCTGCTGTCTCTACACATGGAGGTGTACAGTACTAGTCCATGCTTGATACGTGCTTGCAGAAGGAAGTAAGAAAGTCTATATTGCAACATTTTTTATTATTCTCTTCACTTAGTATTCCTTGCATCTTTGAAAAACACTCTGGTCCTTTGAAAATGCTAAAATCTTATTTTGCATTCTCTCAGGCTTAATAAATTTGACAAATAATCCTTCACACTTCCAAATTATGATTCAACAGTTCCTACTTAAGTGGGAATCAAAATGGCATTTCTTTTTAAAGCATGAAGTATTAATTAAGCTATCTTAGATACTTTTTAATATATAATTGGCATATACAGCAAAGAATAAAATATTTCTTCCAAGTTTCTTCACTGATCATGCCTGGTACTTTTTAGACAGGTTGCTGTTAGCCTCTCACAGGGATAATAATATATGTTTTATTAACAAAACCTGTGAGCATGCCCTGGAGTTCATTTTGTTTCAGAAAAGTCCTTTCAAAGAAACTGATAAGGAACCAGACAATACCACAGAGGCATTCTGACCCACTCCTTTTAGGTGACCAAGAGTAAACTCAGCTCATTATGATATCACACTCTGCCCAGAGGAGCTCCTGCTACCAATTTTTGAGCAGGTAATGTTTTTTTTAAAAATGCTACTGAAGTGGGCATGCTTAAGAATCAATTTCAAAGCAAGTTTGTAAAGTAATCATGATTCAAGTTTTATCAATAACTGCAACGACTCTCTTAAATTCCAAAATGTCATGGGAACCCTTAAAGTGAAAGCCCCAAAACTCATAAGCAGGAGGGAAGGGGTGGATAGAGGGCAATGAGATTTGTCTTCAGGTTGCCTTTCAGCTCTGTGAGCTCCATAGTGCCAACCTGAGCGTCTAAGGCAGATAAAATTGAAGGGAAAACACCGCCCAGTCAGTGGTACAAACTTCATCCTCTTCTAAGGCCTGTAAGTCTGAAAGGCTGAAGTCTGGGCAAGGCTCATTCCATGACAAACAGGAGGCAGCGTGTGGCCACCGTGCACTGCTAGAGCTGACATGCTACATGCGCCTACCTCAGCTTGGACACCTGGACTCTGAGGTGGGCACTGTCCAGAAGTTCCCCTTTCTCTGAAGAAGCCAATGTAGACAAACCAGCTGCCTTTCTGCTCAACGTGTATCTTTGCTCCCACTCAGTTAGGTCAGTTTCCCAAGAGTCTTCAGCAGTGATAAACTCTGAGTGGTAAGCAGGCATGCACTGTGACCTGGAAAGCAAAAATACTTGGTTACATTTCCCGAACTAGTTTCTCAAAAACTTCCTTTCCTTTCATTTGGGAGTGTGAAATGTCATGGGATCAACGCTGGTCTCTAAATAAACCACAGACACATGGTACTCTCTTCCATTTCATAAAGATACATGGAACTCCCTCATACCTCACACACATACATGACACTCACACTTCTGACAATGGGCCTTTCTTGACATCATAAGACCTTTGGTTCAAAGAAATTTTCCTGGGGTCACTCATATCTTCAGATTAAGTATGCCTTTTAAGAAACACCAGTGATTTATGATTTGGGGAATCTTCCTCTGGCTCAGACTAGTTCCCCCTCACTATTTCCTTATCTCTGAATAGGCATGAGCTGTCATTACCTAGATGTGTTATATTTGTCCTGAAGAAGAGTGAGTAGTGCAGATATTTTGTGACAGAACTGTAGGAAAAATGGTCTGCCTGTCCTTCCCACACATCATCCAAAGTAGTGTCAGCAAGAAAGAATGTCAATATCAGGCTAGATAGGTTCAAAAATGGGAAATAAATAATTTTTAAAATGGAATCTATTATTGCAAGGACAAATAAAGAAGAATCGTGAGCTTTTATCAAAATTAGATGTTGAGACCTCTATTTACCTTTTGGTTGAAAAGTTAGGCTTCATTACAGTTCCCTCAGTGAAGGTGCTCTTAATTCTTGAAAGATTGTACCAAAAGGCATACTTTTCATGTTTTCATGGGATACTCATGTGATCATAATATTAATTTTAACAACAGCTGGGATCTGTTGTTACATGTTAGAAATAAATGATGTCTCGGGAGCTCAACTAGCTCAAGAGAGAATTATATTCTAAGTACTAGACTGCTTAAGGATTCTTTTTCAACAATAGCAAAAAACTTTATTCATAAGGAGAAACTAGAAATTAGGTTGCGTAAAACCAACACATAGCAAACCAAGATAACAATGACTTTCAGAGTACTCAATAGTCTTTCTATCTATTTGTGCCTGGAAAATGCTCCAATGAGCAGTCCTCCCAACTGCTGAAAAACACAAGCATAGCTGAATTGGAGCTAAGTAATTACTTTCTGGAGGGAGAAAGAAGGAAGCAAAGGCATGCCTGTGCTTTCCACAGCAGTGACATGCATCAGAACTTTCCGGGGGGAACATGCTCTGTGCCCATCACTCCCGCATGTGCTACTAGTCACTGGAAATATGCTTCATTTGAGTTAACTTACATTTCAGTCACATGTACTGGGGATACCACATTGGTCAGAGGAAATGCCCACCCTGTGTCAGTGCCCTCAAGACCCTAACGGGACACAGATGCTTCTACAAATATGTAGGTCAATAGCTGCTTTCTTGACAAAGTATTGTTCAGATTACCATTGCAACAAAGGAAAGTTAGTAAATAAAACAGCAAGAAGACTGTCCCCACCACCACCACCACCACCACCTACACCTACACCTTAGCTAACCTTTCACAGAAGAAGAAAACATCCTGAAAGCCAGGCTGACCTGTATTCTAGCTTTGAGCTCGTTCTGGCCTCTGGTATGAAGTTCAGCTGACACCCCAGGCTGTGTCTCTGGGCTTCACCTGCCCAAGAAAATGCTTGTATTTCATTATCTTTCTACTGAATTTCATGTTTGTAACATTCCAGGCCTTAACAGTTGACCAAGTAATTTGAGAGAAAGCCTTAATAATAGTGTTTGGTTTTAGTTATTGATTAAGATAGGTGAGAGAATATAGTTATGTCCCTATAGAAATTTAAGCAGACATGGGCTGGAGAGATGGCTCAGCAGTTAAGGCACTTGCCTCCAGTGCCTAAGGCCCCGGGTTCAATTCCCCAGGACCCACGTAAGCTAGACCCACAAGGTGGTGGCCCTGATGCGCTCTCTCTCTCTCTCTCTCTCTCTCTCTCTCTCTCTCTCTCTCTCTCTCTCTCTCTCTCGCTCTGTATCTCTCTGCTTGAAAATGAATAAATAAAATATTAAAAAAAGAAAAAGAAAAAAATTTAAAAAAAAAGAAAATTTAAGCAGACAAATCAGCAAAAGGGCCTTGGCACCTCACCCTTCTGGTCACCAAGGGAATGATGACAAGGACATACTGTGCATCAAGACAGGATAAAGAGAGTATAGGCTGGCAGCTATAACCTTGAAAAGCACAATAGCAAGCAAGTTCAGAATGGCATGGATGCAGGGTTTAAGAGCATAGGAGAGGAAGCAATGACTTGGGTAAAGGAAATATTGGAATGTTCTTGAACATGAGTGGGAGTGCCCGGCAGTGCCAGGGAGGGCAGGAGGTTCATCTAGTCAAATTGAGGCTTGCTGGGACCTTCTTCAAGGAGACACAGGTTGTCATCAAATATTTTCTGAAGATAACATCCTAGAAGGAATCCAGATCGAGTCTTTATCACATTACTCCTAAAGTGTGAAGTTCACCCAACCCTGGCTGCAGACAGGGCTGGGGAAGAGTGGAAAACTTGTCAGAGGCTCAGAAGCCGATGAAGGAGGCACAGCCTCCCACCCTTCTATGAAGGTGGGAATCACCAGAGGCAGGAAAGGGGGGTCCAGGAAAATGCCACCAAGTTTGTAATGTGTAGGAATCTGGGGACACTGAGCAGGTGAACTGGACTCCTTAAAGTTTGTTTGCAAAAATAAAAAGGCAATGAAGATGAAGATGGAGTGAAGCCCTTCATCCCAGAAAGAGTGCCTACAAATTTTCCTCCATGTCTTCTTGCTCAGCTGATTCCAGAGCTATCCAGATCTGTCCCCAAAGTACCTCTAGCATTACAGGAAATGGGATTTTCTTTTTTTAAAAAATATTTTATTTATTCATTTTCAAGCAGAGAAATACAGAGAGAGAGAGAGAGAGAGAGAGAGAGAGAGAGAGAGAGCATACCAGGGCCACCACCTTGTGGGTCTGGCTTATGTGGGACCTGGGAATTGAACCCGGGGCCGTAGGCACTGGAGGCAAGTGCCTTAACCGCTGAGCCATCTCTCCAGCCCCAGGAAATGGGGTTTTCTTAGGGATCATACATACAGAGTTTCTCTACTTCCTCACTATAAACTTGAGCTGAATAATTCTTTGTGGTAGAGGCTACCCTAATGCTTGCAGAATGTGGTCTCTGCTTTTAAATGCCAGTAGCCCCAGCCTACACTGTGACATTCAAAAATGACTTCATGGAGTATACATCTGCCTCTGGCTTGGAAACCCCAGCCTTGTAAGACAGTCTGTCAAAACCATGTATGTGCATGGATATATCCAGCTAATCACTCATAAGCCAGGGAATACAAACACAAAGCATGGGCGTCTACAATGGTTCTGGCTGAGACCAAACATACAAATAAAACTTCATACCTCAGAAACAATAGCAGTGCTGCAGACAATATCCAAAAATTTCTGAATTTCATAAAAAGGGAAAAAAGTCTCACCCTTTCTTTTGTGAAAAATTCCACAGTAAAGGAGTGTTTTCTGTAAAGCAGAGGTCTTTAGAGCTGGAACTGAGCTGTGGCGAAGGAGAATGAGACCTGAGAAAGACAAGGAAAGAATTGGAGTCACCCATGCAAAATGATGGTGGTGTTCCCCAAGCACCCAGCGGTGCTCATGCCCACCGTGCATGTTCTCTCTAAGTTGTGAGAAGCTGGAGTTTGGGAGAAACAAGTGGAGAAAACTCTTCTCACCAGCTCATGAAAGGAATCCCCTCCCACATACAAATCTGTTTTGTTGCCTTAATGGGGATGGAAGTGGAAAGCAGAAGTATCTGTAAAGCAAGCAATATTTATTTTGAGTAACTTGGAGACTGCAGATGACAATAACTAATTAAGCAATAGTACATAGTTCTATAATTCAGAAACAGTGTTAATATTTGTGGGTTAGTGGGGAAGTTGCAGCATGCATCAACTCCCTGTTCGTCCACGGAGCTGCGGGTGAGCAGAGGCTTGGAATAGCTGTGAGCCGGATGAGAGATGAGCACTCTCGGGAAAACGCAGCAGTGGGCAGTTTTCATTTATTGTATAGAGAGCAGTTGTTTATATAGAGAAAAGGGCAGAGATGTGAGCATATGCAGCAAGGAGATTGGTAGGGGAAAGATCTGTGGGCACCTCATGAGTTTGATTGGTAGGGGCCAGTACCCTTTGGATACCTATTTTGCATAGATAATTGAGGGGGCTACGTGACTCTATACATGTTGAATGATGTCAGCAGAGGAAATGTAGCCTTATTGTTTAGGTTTGTTATTGCAGCTGGACTAAGTTTAGGCCTTGAATTGCCTGCTTATCTCAGACCACAGCTGTGGCCTGCCTAGGGGCTGGAGTGTCCAGGATTCTGCTAAGATTTATAGGGGTCCTCAGACTTTTCCTCAACTTCCTTATCAGAAGGAGACAGTCCAGAAGCCTGCCAGACTAAGCAAAACCCTATCCTCCATGCCCCTTTAGCAGGATACCACAATATTTAGAGAACATCATTTCAGATATTCTTTTTGTTGTTGTTTTGTTTTGTTTTGTTTTGTTTGGAGACAGGGTAGCCTCAGACCTATAAACTAGGAATCTTCCCACTTCAGTTAAGTCTTTGTTTCTCCACCACATATATGTGAATATTTTAAGTTGCATGTGAATATATGCTTGTACAAACATATATTCAAATATATCAAATATATTAAATATATAAAAAGTTGTTCTGTGTCCTTTGGTTATTCAACTTCACCATCTCATTAGCATTTCCTATGTCATTAAATATTATTCCACATGATTTTAGTGTTGGCCATTACATGGATAACCATATAAAGCTGGATGATCTGTTGCAGATGGAAATTTATGTGGTTAGGAGACTTTTGCTAAGATTTTAAAAAAGCAAGGGTTTTGAGTGTGTGGTAGGTAAATCTGTGTGCGGCTCTAATTTCCTTGAGTAGAGTCCTAAAGGCGAGTCACTAGGTCCTGAATTCTCCTTGCGCTCACAGTCCATTCATTGGTTGGAAAACAAAAAGCCTCTCTAATATTTCACTTTTTAGTTGCAGAAGTGAAAAAATTCCTATCTCCACTGACCCTAGGTTTAGATATTTTGTGGTTGTTGTTATTTTCAAGGTATGGTTTCCACTCTAGCTGTGGTAGTTTAAATAATGTCCCCCAAACGAATTAAGGATTTATTAAAATTATTAATTGTCTCCAGGCTTCTGGCTAGAGGAAGTACCACTTTGGCCTAGCCTCCTGGGGACTGACCCTTTCTAATTTGGATGTAAAATACTAAGGATAGATATGCAAAAGAAGAGCCAGAACCCTGACCTGGAGTTCTGCATTTTGTAAATCAGTGTGTTACAGTGTGTTTGCTTGGTGCTGGTGCTGGGCTTCTGTCTCTGTCTCTGCTTGCTTCTGTGAAAGGGGGCCAGCTTTCCCTTAACTTCTTCCCCTGGATCTGTTCAATAAATTTTCCTCCCCAAATCGTGCATGGTTTGGAGATTCATCCCAGCGGCGTGTGGCTGACTACGACAGATTTGGTACCAGGAGTGGGGTGATCTGCTGAGATGAATCTGACCATGTGGATTTTGATCTTCTGCAACTTGTATGCTGGAGGAATGGACATGGATTTGGTACTTGCAACTGAAGATGCCTTCCAGAGCGGTAAGCCAAGTTTTATGGACTATTCTGGTGAGAATTTGGAAATGCTCAGTGCAGAGAAAATTGCATTTGGAGGCTTGCCTTGTAAACTTTCTACATGGAAGGAGAGACTGCAGAAAACCTTAATAGAAGTGTGTGCCTGGGCCAAGGGGTGGATGCATCCTACTGCCCATGCCCAGAGAGTTTGACCAAGGCTGAATTTAAGAAATGGACTGTGTGCTTGGCTATGAATATGGGACTGAGATTTAAGATTTGAAGTTGGAAAACCTCAAAGCAAGTTAATTTACTGGCCCAGAGACTGGCTTTTGTTTATGGCCCAACTGCTTTACATTGATGGAGAGATGCCTGAGGTGTTTCCACCCAGGAAGGACAGAAAAATGGACTGTGCAAACTCTTTGAAAAGGAAATCGCTGAAAGAAAGGAATCTGCTCTTCAAGGTCATGTTTCTTTTGTCCCTAAATTAACAACATGGCTGTGTCCTGCATACCTGGTACTGCCTTTGGAAGCATGAGGAATGCATGCGTGGAGTGGGTCGTGAAGTGCACATGGTTCCAGGAGCCGCTGCTGAGATGCGATATTTGGAACAGGGCGTGGAGTCCCTGGTTGGCAAGTAAAGCCATTGGAAGGTGGACCATGGTTTGCAATGGAGACCCAAAGATGTGGACATACCAGGACTTTGCAAGGACTACCATGGAGCGCTGTTGACTTGGGATGGAAGTTTCCCCAAGTACTCAGCCAAGCTGGAGGGACAAAATTGAAAAATCCAGAGACTTGTCAGTCACTGGCTGTGCTGTGGGACTTAAACGGTAGACGTGGATGTTTACTAATATTTATTGAGTTTGCCTTGGCCCCGTCTTTCCTTGTTATGCCTCACAGCAGTTCCAAATGTTTGCTCTATGCCATTATATGTTAAAATTTTGTAACTTGTTTTGATTTTACAAAATTTAAAGTTGATAAGACTATGGAATCTTTAAAGTTGGACTAAACATAATATAGATAGTTATAATTCTTTTGGGGGCCAGGGGTGGATTGTGATAGTTTAAATAATGTCCCCCAAACGAATTAAGGATTTATTAAAATTATTAATTGTCTCCAGGCTTCTGGCTAGAGGAAGTACCACTTTGGCCTAGCCTCCTGGGGACTGACCCTTTCTAATTTGGATGTAAAATACTAAGGATAGATATACAAAAGAAGAGCCAAAACCCTGACCTGGAGTTCTGCATTTTGTAAATCAGTGTGTTACAGTGTGTTTGCTTGGTGCTGGTGCTGGGCTTCTGTCTCTGTCTCTGCTTGCTTCTGTAAAAGGGGGCCAGCTTTCCCTTAACTTCTTCCCCTGAATCTGTTCAATAAATTTTCCTCCCCAAATCATGCATGGTTTGGAGATTCATCCCAGCGGCGTGTGGCTGACTACGACACTAGCCCAGGCTGATCTGACACTCACTCTGTAGTCCCAGGCTGGCCTTGAACTCACAGTCATCCTCGTACCTCTGCCTCCCCACTGCTGGAGTGAAAGGTATGCACTACCAAGCCTGGAAG
>PVHP010035714.1:0-18547 GCA_004024765.1 Zapus hudsonius
AGCAGTCTGACAGCCCCAGGTCCCGGCCACTGGTTCCTTCCCTCACTGAGCTGTTGACCAAAGTGACCCATGAGGTTACAAAAACAAGACAGAATTCTGTCAAGGCTCTTGAATGCTCTCCCCAGGCCTGAGGCAAAACCCTGTTGCTGAAGAAACCACAGAATACCATCGTTCAGCATTGAGAGACTCTTCGAGGCCTTGAATGGTAACCAGATCCCAGATGGCAGTTAGTGCAGTGCTGGAAGACACTACACAAGCTGCCAGGGGAAGCTGAACAATGACAGCTGGGGTAAACAGACCACTGGCATGAAATACAGGCTGAGGCCAGGAGTAGGCTGATCACACCTCCTACTGGGAGAGAAAAGGAAACCAAGAAAGGAGCATATGAGCAATGGAGGAGCCTGAGCCTGAGGGAGGCAATCAACAGCTATTAAATTCGGCCAAATATTCCACTCAGTGAGGGGGAACCCTTGATTGGAACCGGGGATTCAGGGCAATATGCAACAGATCACATACTCTTGGGCTACCAAGAAAAGATGCATTATGTGAGTGACTGCCGGGAGGCTTTTAAAAATAGAAGCTAAGTAATCCAGATAGTTGTATATTTGTTAACGGATACTGACCTCATTCTCCGATGGAGATTGTGTTTGTATTTTTCAGGATACAGTGAGGGAGCTGTGGCCCATATAATCCCTACCAACCGACCGCAGGAAGAAAGCTGAGATCCTGGCATGAGATGAGCCACCACAGTCATACGGGGGAGGATTCATACGGAACCCCACAGAGAATGATTGGATGTACAAGGTACCCACAGCTATAACCATCCAATCAACAAAAGACAAGCCAGTGTGACAGAAACCAATGAATCTCGATACAAAAAACCCTAAGCTCACAACACCATAGCAGCCTCAATACTCGCCCACCACGACTCAGGGAACTGAGCGGAAGAGGGGGCGGAAAGATTGTGAGAGCCTTGGTGGGGGAGAATAGCAGAGACCTGGCAACCCTCAGTAACAACACACTTGGGTCATGAGAGCCCGGCTGAAGAATGAGCTATTCATGGTCCCCTACTACAAAGACTGATACAGATGGCCCACGGAGGATATCCAGCTGACTGGGGATGGGGAAGGGGGGCAACGGGGAATTGGGGCTAACAACTCATGGTTCACCCACTAAACAATGTAACTCATTATGAACAATAAAAAAAAATTCATCTAAAGTTTGCTTTCTGCCCACCATTTTGGTGTGTTGTTTTTTTTTTAAAGAAGAAAGGAAAATCTATATATCTTAAATGTTACTGATCAGATTTGGGGGTAGAAATAAAAGTTAATTCAAACATTTAAAGATAGTTCAACGAGATTTAAGTCTTCCATCTGAGACAATAGTTCTATTAGAGAAAATAAAAATCCTGATTGTTGAATAAATAGCTAGATAGAAGTGTGATCATGTACATGAAACCTACTATTTACAGGAAAAGGAAAAAAATTATTTGACATAAGGATTTTCAAATAATTAATGGAGAGTCCATTGGCACATTTCCCAGTTTCTGCAAATATTTTAATAGTACAAATTTTAAATAAAATTGAAACCATTTCTTTAACTATACTTACTTTCATTATTTATATACTGAATTTTGAAGCAATGGAAGCCAGTAGCCCTAAACTAGTGAGACTGAATTATATTTAAAGTAGAATTTCTTCACAGCTGTTTTTTTTTATTTCATAAAACTTGTTTACACTGAAACACATGATGTGTTTACATTATTTTCATAACTAACATTTATAGATTATTTACTAAGTGCCAGAAAAATTGAACGAGGAATTTTTGAGCTAAGCATTTTTACAAGATAATTAATGTACAACAACCTTATAGAATAAAAACTATTGTATTTGTGAGAACAAGAATAAAATATATGATAAAGCAAGTGATGGGCCTGTGATAAACAGATCAGCCAGGATTCCTACCTTGGGACTCTGAAAGCAGAAGCCAAGCACTTAACCCCATGCCCAGTGCCTTGAAAATGCCTGCAAGACAGAATCACAAAAATGCCAATTTGTTGATTGACAACAAATGCTGGCGAGGCTGCAGGGAAAGAAGAACCCTCATCCATTGTTGGTGGAAGTACAGACTTATTCAGCCCTATGGAAAATACCATGGAGACATGAAAATAGATCTGCCATTTGATCTAGCTATTACCACTCCTGGGCATATACCCAAGAGATGCCACTCAACTACAGAGATACGTGCTCAGTCATGTTTGTTACTTCTCTATTCATATGATCTGAAAACAGCTCAGGTGCCCATCAACTGGGAAATGGAAAATGAAGATATGGTACATATATATATACATGCAAGTGAATTCTACACAGTGGTAAGGAAAAATGAAATAATGAAATTTTCAAGAAAATGGGTGGACTTGGAAAAAAATCTAAACAACTTCCCAGGCACAGAAAAGCAAACACTGCATGTTTTCTCTCATATGTGGTTCCTAGCTGGGATCAACTGAAGATAAGTGTTAATGGTCATATGCATCAGGAATATGAACATAAAAGTAGAATAAGTCCAGGAGAGAGAAGAAATAGGGAGAAAAGAAAGAAAAAATACTCAACAGACTAGGTGAGACACAGAACAGAATGGGCCTGAGGGTATTGGAGGGGTAGGGGGTAGAGAGGGTGGGGACAGGAATTACATATAACTTAAGGTAGCATGAATCAGTTCCACAGAAACCCACCTTCTCTCTGGGTGTGGAAGTGCATGTCTTTAATTCCAGCACTCAAGAGGCAGAGGTCGAGGATCACTGTGAGTTTGGGGTCAGCCTGGGTTAGAGTAAAACTCTATCTGGAGAGAGGAGGGAAGAAACCCTCCTTCTGAATACAAGATTCAACCATCAATGGGAGGGGCAGTCCAGACAGAAGTGCCCTGTAGAAGTTGAAAAAAGCATAGCCCTAAAACTGTGGGCTCTGGCTGGTTAATCCCAGGCCCAGAATTGAGTTAGTCCCCACAGTGACCAAGGAGACACATGAGATCCCCAATGCAATGCATACAGGCCTTTGCCATAACACTTTATTACCTGCCATAGCTAAAAGACCCTATTGCTGAAGACATCCTAGGATATGGTCACAGGACATCAAAATATCATGTTGGAACTGAGAGGGAAACAAGTTTCCTCCTGGCTAGCCCTCATAGTATTGGGAAATACTGTGGCCGTTGCTGGGGACAATGGTCACCAACAGAATGAATAAGCAGGGGACCCTGAAAGCTACAAAATCAACTAACCAGGCAAGACGTACACATTTGTGCCATTGTGGCACACAGCCTTTGCAAGTAGCCAACTGTTCTCTGATTGGACATCAGGTTTGCTCAGCTGGGGAGTACTCATATCTGCTATTGGAAAGCAAGTCAGAATCCCATGGCCAGGAAACTCATGGACTCCAGAGAGAAGACCCCATTACTCTCTGAAGAAGAAGAGTGGGTTTACACATCAAAACCTATCTTAAATAATTGTGGATACCACCTTTAATTCAAGCTTCTCTCACTCTTGGTTGGTCTTCCAGGGTTGGTGTTGTAGTCATCTCACACACTGCTGGGATGAATCTCCAAATCTAACACAGCTATGGAAGGAAAGGATTTATTGAAGCTACAGATTCAAGGGGAGTCCTACAATGGCAAGAGTCTGGCCCTCTTTCATAGGTCCAAGCAGAAAGAGAGAAACCCATCACCAGCTCCCTCCCCCCACAGAACAGCAAACAGGCAGGGGAGGAGAGAGATTTTCTCCCGCTTTATATAGCCTTAGGGTGGCATCTTGCAAACTCTATCCCAGATTTGTTGGCTTCCTCAGTCTCTGGAATTTCCTACATGCACTGTCCTCCCAGAAAGGGATGTTAATTTCCAGCTTCCTTGAACTTCCTTACATCCTATCCCTTACTGAGAGGGCTGCCTTCCTGTGAACAACATAAGAGACCCACCTAAGATAAATAAAAAGATTGAGTTGACAACAAAACCTGACCATCACAGGTGGAGAATCTCTTTAATTTTATAGATGGAGGCGAAACCTCCCGAGAGCCAAGATCCATCAATATGACAAGAAAAGATAGCCAACTGCCTACCAAGACATTGCACCTCTACCACTTCTGCCAGGGCCCAAAATAAATTGCAGAGGAAGCAGCAACACTGAGTATTGTTCCCACTACTAGCCTGACATCCAGCTTCAGAGAATGGTAACAGACATTGTGGTCAATCAAAACACATGGAATTAGAAACCCAGGGGCTACAGAGAACTCAATGATAAACCAGACTGCTGGTAAACCCACCAAGCTCAGGGACCATTGGGTAAGAGGGTCCTAGATGATTTTAAGAACCTCAGGGAGGATAGAAATATCCTGAGCCACAGCACACCCTCCCCCACCTCTGAGAACACCAACAAACTCACTGAGGAGAGCCCTCAGGGAGATGGGACTTAGGGAGAGGGAATATTAGAATACAACCTTTGTTAAAAAAAAAAAAGAAAAGAAAAAAGCAATTCAGAAAATGAGGCATACACTAAAGGAGAGTCACAAATCCTTTGTATTTGTGGTTATAAAATATCTTTTCCCCAATTCAAAACTAGATTGGCTAAAGAACATTTGGTATTATTCTACATGAAAACCTTTCTTCTCATCTTCAGAAGTGTGAAGAGCAATTTTCCCTTTGTGTGCATTGACAAGGAAGAAAGTAAAGGAATTATTATCAGATATAATTTGTTCTAATCCCTTTGGCATAAATAATGTTAAAATTTTTTTCTTTACTGTTGAAACCCAGAGACATTTTGATAGTGTATCTATCTGCTAACATCTCCAATAAGGAAGATTCTTGATATAATAATAACATGGAAATGTATGTATGTATGTCTGTATTTTTTCACTGCTTGTGATTGAACCCATTGCCTTACATACGCTAAGCACATGCTCTAACACTGAATCCCTCCCTCCCAAGCCTAGGGAATTATATTTTTAATAATGAAAAGAGGACCCCTTGTCCCAGGTCTTAGTTGCTAATGAAAATGCTTTGGGTTCAGCCCAGCCAGGATCTATCACTGGCAGCTTCAGAGTTCGTTTACCTTTCTTCCTCAGAAGCTTCATCTAATCATTTTCTGAAATCTACTGTCTGAGAAGTCAGGGATGCAAATTGCATTTCATATCCCTTACACCTCAAGTTTATCTCATCCATTTGGATGATGTAATATTCTGCCAAAATTGCAAGGGCTTAAATGCATTCAACAGCTCAGGTTCAAGTAGCTCATTTTCTCTCAGACTTTCTGCTTTTTATTTTTTATTTAACATCAGAGCCATCAGCAGAACATAATTGTATAAACATTAACTGTTAAGGAGAGCTTTCAGATTTCAATGACATCATTTTTATGCACCACTTAGGAAGCTGTGTTTATTTTCAAAAACCATTTTACTTTTATTCTGATAACGAATCACATGGTTTTAAGTATCCAGTTCAGAGTTGAAAATGAACAATATTAAATACTTTATTCACATAAAATTAGATCTTTAAAGGGTTTATCTGTGAATAAGAATCTTTTGTGCCCTTACCTTGAAAGGTGGAGAGAGCATAGGTAAAGTCTTAGCTTTAATTTACTGTGAGTTTTAAACCTCCCAGAAACACCAAAATGTGATCTTTGCATCAGTAACTGACAGATTTTAAGATACAAAGATTTAAGATATTAATTTTTTAAATAATCATTAGACTTTCAAAAGTGGATCCATTGCAGGATTTAGAATTTATATTTACTGAAGACCTAATGAAATTCCAAGTTACATGAACATAATGTCATTTAAGCTGTTGGCAGTGCTTTAGCTTTAACATCAGGTCATCACAAGAACAATATGTACTGGATACACCAACCATTTCTTTCATGTCCCCTTCTGCTTTGCCCTCCTGTTTTGGAATACCTTATCCAATAGTTGATTTTATATCTCTTATGCAGAAAAGCATTCTCTCAGTGCATGGTACTTACCAATATAAGTGGACCTATATTTTGTTTCCTAGTGTGGTGAAACATAATATACAGTTCCTTGATTCAAATAAGAAAAATAGAAGCTTTTGGAAAATTTCTTTTCCTTTCAAGACCATTTCAAAGAAATTTGGAAGCTAATCATGCCAAAAATAAAATATGTTTTAATGCTCAATAAGAAGATTCCAGTCTAGTGAGGGCAAAGCAGCACCCCATTCTCTCTCTCTCTCTACCCCTATGTTTCAAAAGCAGGTGTATTCATGGGAAGTGGCAGCAAGGCAAAATGAACAAAGCTTCCACATCTTTGCCAGTAGATGTACAATGTGAACATCAGCCAACAGGATAGAGCTGGGGAGGTGAAGGCGCTTGCTTGGTAAGGCAACCCTATACTTATGACCTCCTAGGCTCACACACAAATTGCATGTGCACATTGGATCCTAAATGACAAAGCATATTATGAGGAGAGAGTTAAGGGTAAGGCCTCAGGCTGGCCACTGGGTGGTAGGAACACTAGAGACATTGAAATATCTGTGCAATCTTCAGAAATGGAACTGACATTGAAATCACAATGACTGTTCAGAACCTGTAACCTAAACCCAACTGGGTCAGCTACCTGCTGAAACAAAGATATCAGCGTTCTCTATAAGACTTACGCAAAACCAAGTACCTCAAAATGCAGTACTGAAAATATCCAGAATACAATCTAGGATTATTTAGCATATAAATAACTAGTAATATTAACCTACATTAAAACAGTCAATAGACACTGGAGCAAAAATGACAAGGATTTTGGAATTATATGCTAAAGACTTTATAGCAGATATTATAAAATGTTCCAACAACAAGGAAACCCATTCCAGAATACTTTTTAATCTCAGCAAAAACATTAGAAGATATAAAGAAAAGTAAATGAAAATTTTAGAACTGCAAAATAAACCAATAATCAAAATTTAAATTTACTTGAGGTCCCACTAGTACCTTGGAGACAATAAGAGAGTAAGACTATGCTCTTGTTTATCCATAGAAAACATTCCAAATTGAGTGACAGAGTAAAAAATGAAAACAGCTAGCCAAGTGTGTTGGTGCATGCCTTTAGTCCCAGCACTGGGAAAGCTGAGGTAGGAGGATTGCCATAAATCTGGGCCCAGCCTAGGACTACAGAGTAAGTTCCAGGTCAGCCTAGGATGCCATGAATAAAGAGGGGTAGGAAGTGGGAATGGCTAACAAAACCTTAAAGACTTATCACAATAAATATAAAGATCTTATAATTATGTCACTTGTGTCTAAAAAAGAGAAATAAATACTAAAAAGTCACTTAAATACAAGTCAACATCCAAACTAATAATAGTGATATTGTAGTTAAAAATGTGGTGAAATGCATAAACCTAGTTTATATAAGAAACTCTTTGAACCCCATGATCCTTTCCCACTCTTCAAACTAGGCATTGAACTCCATTGCCCAAAAAGGTTACAATTCCCACAGAAATACAAATAAGTTACTAACTTGGGAACCTAAAGGACACTACCTCCAACAATGATAAAACTTCTGGAATAACTCAGGTAAGCTGCATTTTCCTCTTACCCAATATCAGTACCCATCACCACCAAGAGTATACTACTCTCTTTTTCCTCCACTCCCAGGTAAGGGGATTTCTCTTCATAGGCCTAGAAGATTCAGCACTCCATATTTCCCTTTCCAATGTCTAACCAAGTGCCTTTAATGCAGGCTACTTTTTAAATAATTATGACATGAATCTATGTGAATGTGTGGATGGAGACTTTAAGAAATATCTACATGAGCAAGCCCAAGAATGTGTCTGATTGTATAGCTCTAATCATGTTTCAAGGCCCCTCTAGATTTTTTAATTCACCATTTAAAATATTTTATGTTTTCTCATAGAAAATGTCAAAATACCTGAACAATAGAAATCTCCATGTCAAAATAATCCATGTCTTTCTACAACATTTATCTCATTAACTGAAGAAACTGAAAGATAGCATGATACTTTGAGAAGAGCTTG
The DNA here is from genome assembly GCA_004024765.1 of Zapus hudsonius. Classification (NCBI taxonomy): domain Eukaryota; kingdom Metazoa; phylum Chordata; class Mammalia; order Rodentia; family Dipodidae; genus Zapus; species Zapus hudsonius. The sequence goes on from PVHP010035714.1 coordinate 8,020, forward strand.
GAGAAAAGAGGTGTGTATTTAGATCACAACTCTGTCATTGATTTTAGTATTGCTTTCATTTCCCTAACCCTACAATATCTCAGATTTCATTTGAGAATTTGGAATTCTGAACATCTACTATGCAGTCGGTGGGTAGTGTCAAACTATTCTATACCAAGAGTGACCCCAAGACCATTTTCAAAATTCTCCACAGCATATATTTACTTTACAGACACTTGAAAGTAAGTGTTGAATTGAACCTTTCTTATATGTTAAGCTTCATGCTTTGTAATTTATAATCATTATTTAATCATTACAAATTGTCTATCCCATTTTACGGCTAACAATGGCCCGAGTTTCAATTCTGCGCACAGGTCAGTCTTTCTCAGAGAGAGGTCTAATCCAGAAAACTCGGAGGAGAAATTGCCCTTGGTCATCTCAATTTTATAAGGAACCTATAGATACTTCTCTAATGCCCAGATACAGAGAGCCTGACCATATGAACTTCTTTGCATTAAAATAATTTCAGTCTGCCACGTTACATAGAAACTGTAAGCTTTTCTCACGGTACATCCTTAGAGTTCTCTTATGGAATAGACTGCCTTGGGGAAAAATAAATGTTTCTCTATTTAAGAACTTAGTACATATCATGTTACATAGCTAGATCTAAGATGCATTATATTTTTCCATGTTTGCTATTTCAAATAACCTATTTTAGAGTATAACATTTTATACCACTTTCTGACAGTATTTAATACCAAATCCCTAGAGGTTCACTCATACAATTGACATTAGACAGGAATTTGGCAAGACATAAAAATTTTAATTGTGGTCTTTATAAAATCAAGAATCATTTAGGGACTTGATTTTGACAGCACTTATAGAAGAAAGCATGTAAGCCTTTATCTTTTACAATACTAAAAGATTTTTTAAACAAGTTATCTCTGAAGGGAAATTTGAACAGCAGAAAATATTCACAACCTACAGGGACTAAGCACCCAGAATAGCTATGCAATGTGATATGTACTAAGTTCTTACATAGAGAAACATTTATTTTTCCCCAAGGCTGACGAAGGATTGAAATCTATTCCATAAGAGAAATCTAGGGCTCTACCCAGAGAAAAACACGTCTGTCTGACAGCCCACGGAGAAATCCATAGGAAAATATGAGAGATGTGTCTGGGACATAAGCTCACAAACCAGACTACATTTTGTAGTAATGGTAAAGGCTTGAATTCAAGGATCAATGTGGGATGCTGAATGCAATTTTGAAAAGACAGAGTATAAGGGACTATTTGGGAAGAAGAGGGAGTAGAGTAATGGAAAGAAGTGAATTTGATCAAAGTACATTATATACACATATGAAAATATAAATAATGAAACCCATTTGTTTCACAATAATATATGCTACTTTAGTAATATATACACCATTATACCATTATATATCCATATATATATATATATATATATATATATATATATATATATATATATATATATATATGTAGCTGAGGATGTAGCTCACTTGATAAAGTTCTCGCCTAGCATGCTCAAAGCCTTGGGTTCAATTCCAAGTACCACATAGCACCAAGTGTAGTGGCACAAAGTTGGAAGGTGGAGAGAGGAGGATTGAGAGTTCAAAATCATTCATGGCTAAACAGAAAGTTCAAGGCCATCTTAGGCTACAGGAGACCCTGTCTAAATAAAAATTTTAAAAGTGAAAAAAAAGCAATACATGTACATATGCTAATAAAAGGGAAAGAAACAAGTACAAAATATTTTGCCAAATCTAAGTAGTTTCCAAACTTTTAATCTCTCCCAAAGTGGTATTTTCAGCTACGCAAAAAAAAAAAAATTTAGACATCTTGAATGCTCTTCATAGGAGGTTTATATCCATGTGGTGGGTAGATAGCTGAGGTAATTAGAGGGAAAGTTCACATTTGTTGTAGTAGACAGGCGGCTGTGGTGATTAGTGTCTGCTTCTGCATGCTAGCTCGCCTTTCATGACACTCATAAGATATAGGAAACAAGAAAGGGAAGGAAGGAAGGGAAAGAAAATATAAGAGAAAGGGAAACAGAGAGAGAAAGAGGGAGGGGGAGAGAAATAGTAAGCGGCTAGGTGTGGTGATGCACATCTTTAACTGCAGAATTTGATCAAAAGTTCAAGGGCAGGGGCTGGGGAGATACTCACTTCAAAAGCTTGATGGCCAAAGTTCAATTCCCCATTACCCATGTAAAACCAGACTCACACAGGGCCACATGTACCTGGAATTTATTTGCAGTGGTTGGGCCCTGTGGTGCTCATTCTGTGTTTCTTTCCCTTTCTCTCTTTTTCTTTTTCTCTTTCTCTTTCTCTCTTGAAAATAAGTAAATACCTTTTCAAAAGTTCAAAGACAGCCCCATCAATATAGCAACACCCAGTTTTCAAAGCAAAACAAACTAGCACAAGGACAGAAGGTAGTATGGCTCAACAAAATAAGCTTGGCTTTTTTGGTTCTTGCTAACCCGGCACTGCAGTTCTATAAAATATGCTTAAGTGGAGCTGAACAGAGTAATGTTTCATGTAAGTGTATCCTAGCTACAGTCATCTGAGGGTGATGGTTTTGCTGGCTGACAAATATCAGCTTCCCTCTAACTACATCATCGGGTCATTTGAAAATATTGATCATGCACTAAAGTATACTTGAGAAGCTTGCACAATGATAAATATATGGTAGATGCTCACTTGAACAGAATCAGGTGACCAGAGCCTCTGAGAGTGCTGTAGATATTGTGCAGAGGGCAGAACTTAGCTAATAGACTATATATCAGTTTTTGAAGTTATGAATTATCAGTCACTTTTAAAATAATGTGTATTTTTATAATCAAAGTAATTTTTGATCTATCTAGCTTTCCATCATGTATCTTTGTGGTATGTGTCTGTGTGAATTTTTGTGTATGCACATGTGTGTTTGCATGTGAAGCCAGAGGCTGGTATTTCTTCCTCAATCACTCAACACCTTATATATTTTTCACACAAATAATCTTTATGTTTATATTATATTTTATCTAAAACAAAAAGATTATTATGATGGTTTGAATCTAGTTTTTTTCACATATCCTAAAATATTTCTTTCATTTATGCTTCACTCTTTATCACCCCTAAACTCTAAGCTAAATAGCAGCAAAAGGCCCCTAAAAGTTAAGAAATGTCTAATTCTAGCACATGCATTTCATTTCACTAGAGAGTTCTAAAGCTTTCCTGTGTGGAGTAATTACCAGTAGCAGGTGGTAGGATTTTATTCTTACCAGAATGTGTATGAGATTTATTGTAGACTTTTACTCAGCCTCGTAGATCAGAGTAAAGTTTTGTGTGTGTGTGTGTGTGTGTGTGTGTGTATGTTATATGCATGCGTGTATGTGTGTTTATGTGTGTGTGTTTGTGTGTGTGTGTGTGTGTGTGTGAGAGAGAGAGAGAGAGAGAGAGAGAGAGAGAGAGAGAGAGAGATGAGGGAGATGCGGGAGAGTCTAGGTTCAAGTCACTGCCCCTTCCGTCATGGTCAGTGAGTGGAGGCGGTGGGCCACTTCCTGAACCTGCTTGAGCCAGTAACAACTCCAGACATCTTTTCCAGTTAAGGTGTGGCTGGCCAAACAAGGATGCTATTAAGAAATCACGCATTCAGGGATAATCAGAATGATCTATATGGTGTGGGATGCACCAGGACAGGTTGAACCTTCAAAGTGACTATTACAGTCACCAAAAGGCGATGTATTGGAAATAACATTTCTAAGCACTAGTGTGGTCTGGTTGAAGGAGCAACATTTATATGCTTCTAGAATTCTTGACCCCTGCCTTCTCTGTACTGAGGAGGTGGGGCACATGCTAAAACCCAGGATTATGCGATGGCTGTGCTCTGGGTGGGAGAGGACATGTTGTCCCGAAGTTCTTAGTATTCCTCACTCCAAAAGCAGATTTGCCTGCAAAGGGAGCCAGATGAGTTGTGGGTGTCTGGTTAAATCCACAGCAAAAGAGAGCATTGCAAATTATCCATTTTTCCACTTCAGAGTGGGGAAAATGGGACTCCATGGTGCTCAAGGCATGTTGGTCTATGGTGGTCAGGAGCACACTATTCCAGAAAGCTGCGTGGGCAGCCACTGTCTCCGCAGAGGCACAACCAGCATGCAGCCCAGTGAAACACCCTCATCCTGCAAAGGACCCACATCAGACCACAAGGGACATTGTTGTGGCACCCATGTTTGAGATGCTGTAGGAGGGGCGTGGGGAGGATAAAACAACTTATCCACATCCAGGTGAGCCAAGAGGTCCTGAGTACAAACTGAAATGACGTTTTTGTCTATGCATTTTTAAAACCAGATATCCCATTACTGAACAAAGCATAGCATAAGAGATTACACTTTCATTGCTTTGAAAGAATTCTGTGTGGATTGGTGGTAATACAAGGACAGGTGAGAATCTTCCCAGTGTGCTTAGCGCATGTGCAGATAGGCCCCTGCCTCCAAAGACATGCTACAGAGACAGGCCCAAGGGTTACAATTGCACTAGGCTCACCTGACACTTAGAACAGGGCTGTGTGAGAGTCCTCTGGATTTCCCAGAATGCTCCAGACCCAAGACCATGATCTGGCGCCTGTGGACTCTGGACTACCCCTTGCCTTCTTCGTGAGAGACAATCAGCATAGACTTGTGGGGAATGCCACACATGTGCAGACTTGGTGATGTCCACTTGTCTCTTGAGCACCTCTGTTGTCTCATTGCTGCAGTATCAGTAGGTGGCTTTGGCTCCTCAGCCAAGGCAATGACTGTTTGCAGGTCATTGTGGGCCTGAAGCAGCATACTAACCTTTGACCTAAAGTTGATCTGACAGCCTTGGTTCCTGGGCTGGGCTGAAGTTTGTTCCTCCTGTTTCGCAGCCCTGAATGAGGCCTTCCTGTATGTTCTGATGGTGAGCTTCCACCCCAGGGGACAAGCTGGCTCTTAAGTGACTTCTTGGTTTGTCATATTGGTGCAGGGCTCCTTTCCACAAAGGGCCCCGGATGCTGCTCATTTGTAGTGCTCTAGTCATTTCATCCACAGCCTCCTACATTGTAGGTCTTGTATAGTCAGCTAGACCCACTGGCCAACAAACTCAAGGGATGCCCTGTCTCTGTCTCCCAGTGCTAAGATTATATATGCACACAGTCATACCTGGCTTTCACATGGGTACTGAGGGTCCAATCTCAGTTCCTCAGGCATGAACAGCAAGTACTTTACTGACTGAGACATCTCTCAATTCCCAAATCCAGTTTTAAAAAGACAAAGAACACAACTAACTGTCAGCTGATGGACTTTAAAGAAAAGAGCCATCATTTAAAATATGCATATATATATTATCCAGAATTAAAAAAAAAACTCCTTTTGCAGTTAGCTTTGAAATCCTTAGAGACTGATGAGAATTAGAGGTGTTTAATTCCTATATAATAATGGGACCCATTTTCACAAAGATAAAACAATCTAATCTTGCACTGATGTGGTAGATGACCCTGAAATGATCCCCAGAGATTCATTCCTTGTATAATCCTTCTCCTGTCATGGCGGTGAAAGATCTGACTTGCTTCTAGCCAACCGAACATGGCAAAGGAGATAGGGTGCCATAGCCTTAATTCCATTACTGTAATCTAACATAACAGGATGTTATGCTCATAATGTTTTTTTTTTATTTTATCAGCTTCCAAGGCTAGTGTAGCAAAGTAGAAAAATCTTGACACCCTGAAATGAAATTTATTTTCTCATAGTTCTCATAGAAGGACAGCAGTCTGAAATTAAGCAAGTGCTTTTAACAGGAAAGCCATCTCCCCAGCCTGGAAGTCTGAAATCAAATTGTCTGTAGGACCATGCTCTCTCTAAATTACCCATGATAGCCTTGAACTTGTGGTCCTCCTACTTCAGTCTCCTCTAGTATGTGGGGTCACAGATACAGTGGTTTGAATGAGATGTGTTTGAATATAGCCTCGTGTGTTTTGAATACTGGTTCCCAGATGGTGACAATTTGGGAGGCAGAGCCTTGCTGGAGAAGGTGTGTTGGGGGGTGTGTGGAAATTACAGGTGTTTTCTTAGTTCTCCCATACCAGTAGTAGGTCAGCTCATTCTGGCTGCTTTATACCAGGTGCTGTGGCAAGATACAATGCCCAGCCTCTGCTTCACCTGCTACTCAAGACTGCGAGATAAACAAAGCCTTTCCTCCCATCAGTTCCTTGTGGCTGGATGTTTTGTTCCATATACACAAAGATAATTGTAACAACAGACATGCACCACAGGCCTGGATGTATTCCTGTCTTATAATGCTGCTAGTCATTGTTTCTGGTCCTATGCGATCTCAATATGATTTCTTTTACACTAATTTCATCTGTAAATTCCCTATTTCTGAATGTGGTCACACTATGAAATTCTAGGAACTAAGGTTCTGGTATGAATTTTAGGGGGTCATTATTCAACCCATTATAGATATATGCTTTTGCAAGCAAAATGGAGACACTCCACAATTGTGAGCCAATCTTTCCTCCCACAAGTTGTTTTGCTTTCAGGTATTTTTGTCACCATTGCAAGATGCTAACTAATACATGGTTTAATACATGTTAATATTCACAACTAGTACCAATTCGTTCCTAGAATGTATCTGGTCACATTTACTTATGAGCTAACCAGCTGAAGAAAAACTCAACTCCATTGTTTCATATGCAGTCATACATATGACTCCCCAGTATGTATATTCATCTGAAGGCATTGCACCCTGTGAACAAAAGCCATGACTATGAAGAGAAGCACCCTAAGTTATTCACTGAAGAACTTGAATGATCTCTTCCTATTCTCGGCTGTCAGTTTCCCCACTTACAAATGAATGTGATCACAGTTGAGTTTAGAGGCACACAGTATGATAAATGTAAATGCTTGGTGCTCCATCAGTGTTAGTCTATTTCCATTTGTAGATGAATTTGTTTTTAAATGGACAATAGTTTTTCCACTAGTCAGACGATTTTCTGAACTATAATCTGTTTGGGGGATATTTCATACAAATGTGCTTTTAATTCTACATTCAATGACATTTTCTTTGAAAACAATTTTCTTTTGTAGGGATTTATTATTTCTTGGTTTTACTCATCTTTCATCCTCTCAACAACCTAGGATAAAATAAAGGCTTAAAAAGTATAGTGAGAAAAATTCTCATTTTGCTAGGCTTGAATTTATTGACACTTTGGAATGACCACCAAAAAAAGCAGCAGCTTGAAGATCCTTAAATTAATCATTGATTAAGAGTTTACATAATTTAGAGGTAGAAATCCAAGACCTGTTTCAAATTAGATGAGAGGAGAAAAGCGATGTGGAAGTGCTTATTGCTAAACTAGAATTGCACTGATTGCACTATTCATCAAGGAGTATTTGAAATAATTAAATATGACTATGAGTAACATGAAAGATTATAGTTAGGTTTCATTCTTGCATGAGTCTGTTGAGATTCAGAAATTATGTTCAGGAAGAATTGGAAAAAGTCCAACTTAGCCCATACTGAATTAGGTAACAGCTGGCAAAGAAGGCTGGATTTATAGGGGCAGTCCTGACAGCTGAAGAAAAGTGATATGCAGTTCTTGCTTCATGTCACATTAAAAATTAGCAGGAAAATAATTACAAGTTAATTTGAAATTTAGTGTCTCGATTTCAAAGCTTAGGCAGTCTTTCTTGAGGCCATTTTAAGGCCATTGTAAAGTTCTTTAATCTCTGCTCAGGAAAATTTATTTTCTAGCAGGTGTGTCTTAAAACTAAAACAAGTAGACATGAGTTAAAATCATTTCCATGAGTTTCAAGCACTTCCACATGTTTTGAAAAACAGTCATTTCAATGTTGCCTGAAACCTAGGAAAGGCCATGGGGAGAGGAAGCTGTGAAAACCTTAATCCTGAAAAATCTCATGACACATGGCATGATGCAATAGAGTTTAGAGCCAGAAGGCTTGGGTTCAAGCCTCTGCTCTGCTAACTGCTACCTAGGAGGTTTAGGGTAGGATTTATAGCCCTCTCCAAATGTTAGTTTCCTTATCCAACTTGAGGAGCATAACACTTACCTTTCAGACTGATACATATATAAGTAATATATATATGTGTTATATATAAGCATTTTATATGTTATATATGTTATAATATTGTATATATATATATGTATATATATATATATTACCTAAACCAATAAGCTCATGGTTCTCAAACTATTCACTAAAGAAATTCCAGATACCACAACACACAGGGGTGTCATGGGGTATCTTAAAGTATTGAGAAAAAATATGTTGATGCTTGAAATCTGTCAGCCTCTGTGTGAAGTACTAATTCAAGGTAATTCACAGATTCAACATTTGATCATACCACATTCCCTTGGCTAATGTCATACTTTTTCCACATTGAATTTTGGTGGTTGCTGTATTAAAAAGCAATTGTACAGAATCAATGGAAAACAGGAAGTGAGGGGGCTGGCATCCAACCTGATTCCAAAATCTGAGTACATAGTGTCTCGTGTCTCAATAGTAGTAACATAAAAATAAAAAGATCTTTCTTTCAACTTAAGTGCATTAGTGCTTTAGATCTTTGTGTGCTTGATGGGTATGAGTACAAATGCAGGAACACATTTGGGGACCAGAGGACAACCTCACCTATTCTCATCTTCCACCTTGTGGAAGACAGGGGTTTTTGTTGTTCACCCTTGCCTATAGTAAGCTAGCTGGCCCATAAGCTTCTGGAGATTCTCCTGTCTCCACTCTCCATCTTATCATAGGAGGGCTGGAATTACAGATGTTCGAGCTACTGTGTCCAGCTTTATGTGATTCTGGAGATCCAAACTCAGTTATTCACACTTGAGCTAAGTACTTTATCCAGTCAGCCATCTCTCCAGCCCTTTATTACTATTTTTGGAAAGCTACTTAGTTATTGGAATATAAATACACTATGTTGTTTGGATCTCACCAATCAGACTATCTCACTATTATTTTTTGAGTTTCAGCTTAGGAGTCCATGCAAAAATGACTGAGGTGCCATGAACCAAATGAGTTTGACAACTCCTGCAGATTATGCACAATAAATGTTATTTTTCTCTCATATTTATTTGTTCACATGATTGTACACTACCCTCAAAATTGAGATAAATTGAATCTGCTCTCCTAGTGAGTCTTATTCCCATTTGTAGCCTGTGAAATTTATCAGGGAATGGGATTGCAGTGGAGTTGGGACAGATTACAAACTCTCCATTTACTTTATTCTTCTGCCAAGGCATGCTACTGATGTGGGGAGATGATGGGGCCACAAGACCCAAGTCACATCAATGATCAAGTCACTGCATGGAACATACCATGTGCTGGAGAGTGAGCTAAAGAGAGAGTTGGGGTGCCCTTTGCTAGAGATCACAGGCTTATTCTGTGTTGATTAATACCCAGACTTGATTCTTCCCATTTTACTGTCTACCATTCTTATCAATATGAATTCTCAACTCTTTGTATGGCTAGTTATAAATGATAATTAAATAACTATTGTAGAAAATATGGCTTAAATAACAGCTGAATGGTAGAAATTTAAGAACATAAATACTAAAAACTGTTAACAGAAGAAAAAAAACAGAAACAAACTAATCAAAGTGTGATAATCCCACATCATAAATGTGAAGCAAGAAGTCTTCATGGGCTGGAGAGATTGCTAAGTGGTTATGGCTCTTGTCTGCAACATCTAAAACCCAGGTTCAATTCTTCAGTACCCACGTAAAATCAGATGTGTAGTGGTACATGCATCTGGGGGTTTGCAGTGGCTGGAGCTAGAGGCCCTGGATTCTTGCCCCATTATCTCTCTCTCTCTCTTTCTCTCTCTCTCTCTTTCCTTGCAAATAAATAAATATATACTTTAAAAAGAAGTCATTCACTTAATACTAATGGATGGTTTACAACACCTTAAAGATTAAGCATAAAAATGTGAGCACTGCAACATACTCTCAATTAGATGCAGGAACATATGAAGAACTTTCTTGCAGCATGTGATATCAATAAAGTTCACCAACAAAGTGTTTGCTGGGGATGACAAGATGGATGAGAGAGTCGGGTGTGGTGGCAGACGCCTTTAATCCCAGCATTGGAGGCAGAAGTAGGAGGATTGCCATGAGTTCAAGGCCACCCTGAGACTACAGAGTGAATTCCAGGTCAGCTGGACTAGAGCAAGACCCTACCTCAAAAAAAAAGCGAGAGAGCTGGCGCCCATCTAATCCTACCAACCAACCGTAGGCAGATAGCTGAGATTCTCACAAGAGATGATCCACCACAGTCATACGGTGGAGGATCCATATGGAACCCCGCAGAGAATGACGGGATGAACAAGGGACCCACAGCCACAGCCATTCAATCAACACAGGATAAGCCAGGGTGACAGAAACCAACAATTTTCGACACAAAGACCCCTAAGCTCACAACATTAAAGCAGCCTTAATACTCACCCACCAAGACTCGGGGAACTGAGCAGAAGAGGGGGCAGAAAGATTGTGAGAGCCGAGATGGG
>PVHP010035715.1:0-18365 GCA_004024765.1 Zapus hudsonius
AGCAGTTTTGACCCAAAGATCTTTCTTTCTGTACCATCTCCATCTGCTCACACCAGTCCATCTTTACGCAAAACAACCCTACACAGGTTCCCAGGACATAGGCAGGCAGAATGCAGCAAGTCTCTCACACAAACTGCTTCTGGCACAGTCCTGACAAAGTTCTTTCTCACCCTCGTAAGCCAAACCTCACAGTCCATAATTCTCATTACATTCAGGTCTTTAAACTCTGACCAGAATGATCCAATATGCTGTACTTAAAGCACTGCAAGGCACCTCTTAGGACAAGCTTTCCAATCTGTCCATATTCCTTCTGCAGATCACTTCCAAAAGCCCAAAGCCACAAGATCAGGGTTCTAGCAGCAACAGATGACCCCACGTCCTGGTACCAAAACTGTTGGGGTCATCATTCTAGTTGCTGCACAGAAAGAACCCAAGCAAAGGCGGCTTGTAAAGGAATGGGTTTATTTGGCTTACGGACTCTAGGGGAGACTCCATCCTGGCAGGGAAAACGATGGCATGAGCAGAGGGCTGGACATCACCTCCGCCACAGCACTGCAAACAGCGGCAGGAAGGTGTGCCAAACTCTGGCAAGGGAAAGCTGGCTTATAACCCCATAAGCCCGCCCCTGACAACACAGCTTCATTGAGGTTGTAAAACCCAAACTGCCATCAGCTGAGGATCTATCTATCAGAACACATTCAATTGTTTGTGGGGGACACCTGTATCAAACCATGACAAAGATATTATTGCAATCAATCTGACTCTGTATTCAAAAGAGATCATTGGATACAGATCCAGAGACAGACACATTTCCCAATACTTCCTCATAAGCTAGTCTGGCCAACTGGTTTATTGACGAATGTAAGGGAAACAACACAGGGAGATTTATGTCCTCTTTGTGATGATAGAGTCCATGATTATATTGACAAACTGGACAAAAGAATAAAAACATAAGGTTTCTTTTCTCATCTATTGCTAAATGGTTAGAGACATTGTCTGCTGTAATATATTTTCTTCTATATATTTTCTTCTTGCTTATAAATAAAAAAGAGGGGGAAGAATGCCCCTAGAAAGTATCTTACTTATAGGTCTATATTAAGGATCAGGCTGTTCAATGGCTAGAGATACTCTTTAACAGTTATACTCATTTGGCAAGTATAAATTTCTATATATAGTGGTTACTAAAGATATTTGCTTAATCTCTTAATAAAAAATAATTTTGGGTTTTTACAAAAAAGACTAGTCATAGCAAGTTTTAAAAGAAGTGACTGCCACAGGTCAGCTTTAAGTACTAAATGATTCTCTAGTCTAAGTTTTTATAAAACAGAGTACAACTGTTCTTTTGCTTGTGAAACCATGTGGGCTGACCACTGCTACCACTGGACTTGATCACTCCAGTTATAGCTATTGGCTCAGTTACTAGGTTGTTTTGGGGTTGAGAAATGTACAAAAAGAACTCTTAAGGTACTCACCCAGGCTAACTATATTTCTTTTCAGTATGTAAATTTATTAAAAAATTAAGTTTTTAAGATAAAGGTTGCTTACTGGTATTAATTTTCTAAAGTAAGGTTCTCACATCTAAAAACATTGTGGGTTTAAAAATGGTTTCTATTTGTTCATGCTAATGCTATCAAATGGTCATTACTGGACTTATGAAACTTAAGGTTTAATTTCAGCCATTGTGGTTTCTATCCTCCTGGTAGAGAAATAGGTTATTTATTTTTCTGTTATGGATAAAACATAATTGTCTTACGTTTATAAGAATCATTACTATATATCAGGTTAATTAATGCCTAATGTTAAGCTAACAACATTGGTTGTCACATGTTTTCTTTGTCAAAACCAGATTGAAATCTAGGCTATCCATGGTCCCCTGTCACAAGGACTGATCCAGACGACCCAAGGAGGAGGATATCCAGCTAGTTGGGGATGGGGGAGGAGGAGCATCGGAGAATTGGGGATAACAACTCATTGTTTGCCCACTAAATAATGTAACTCATTATGGACAATAAAAAAATTTTTTTAAATAAAAAAAATTAAAAAAACGAGATTGATATTAAAATTCAGCTGTTTTGATTTAATAGGACTGGACTCTATTGTGGATAATCACAGAGTCTCCATCAAAGATATATTTCAACAATTATCTTATTTTGTGTACTTAAACTAACTCTTTAAGACATTCCCTACTCCAGGATGCAAGTTCAGACATTTGAGGAAAAAACTATTACAGCCTCTACACTTTGAGTTTCCAAACCTTCCTAAATTATTGATATGTTTTCAAGCATAGATGCTGTCTTTCTAGACTGTTCTTGATCTGGTGACTTCCAGGTTAGATCTCTATATTTGGACTTATTGCTGAAAATGCTTCAAAACTATGTTTGTCTATAGTAACACTTGTGCAGTTATTAAAATAAAATGCTATATCTATTTCTCTTGATAACTATCAATATATGTCTTATGCTTTGCAAGCCATACAGGAACCATCTCAGACCATATCAGATGCTACGATGCCATTCAGTAAACAATTCTGGGAATGGATCTGAGTTTCCATGGTGGACAGCAACTTGACAGTGAACCACTCTCCACCGGACATCCTATGTGAATCACTCCCCACTTCTGGGAGAGTCACCCCACCTCCTGCCTCACAATGTGAGACAGGACAAAATCTTGGCAATGTGTGATATGGCTAATGGGTCTCTCTCTCTCTTGGGTCTTAGATAGGGACCCTCCCCTCTCTGAGGAATACCCCCAGTCCCCTTAACTTCGTGTCCTATTCAGCAGGAAAAAGACCAGAGAGAGATTTCTTCGTCCCCATTTCCCAACAGCAATTGGGATATCCTCAAGAGGGGGAAATTATATAAGTTTACTAGTGAAACCCCACACAAGGTTGCCAAGGACCTGGGAGAGGATTTGGCTGTGTCTTTCCCATTGGGGAGACCTGCCCCACATGAATAATGGCTTGCGGATGATACCTGCAAAGCAAGACATTTGTGTTTCTTTACAGGAATGTGGGGACCCTTGAGGATACAAGCTGCCTCCCATGTCTTCTAAAGGTCCAGAGTGCAGTCATCTTTACAACCGACAGGACTTGAAGCAGCTGCTCCCAAATCTATGCAGCCAGAACAATGCCCTGCCCCCACAGAAGCTGCTGCTGCAACTGAATGGCACCCTACCTCCGCAGGCCATTGCCCCCCGCTGTGCTGAGAAGAACAAGAAACAGCTACCCTGGCCTTTGCCCTGAGACTTGGTATTGCTGGAGCAGAGATGGACATTAACAGAGTCTAATCAAAACTCCCTTCAAGCAACTGTTAAAATCTTTGTCTGGAGTGATCCTCCAAAAGACACAAGGAATAAATGTGTTATGTTATTTCTTGGGGATGAAAAATTATTATGTTTTATGTTATTTCTTGGGGGTGAGAAAGCATTATACTATGTTCTATGTTATTCCTTAGGGGCTAAAAATATTATACTATATGTTATATTATTTCTTAAGGTAGGGGGACTAAAGAAATATTGTGCTTTTGTATTATACTTTTATTAATCATACAGGAGTCATTAAGGACTCCCTTAAACCTTAAAACAATAGGGGCTCAGAGAACTTGGTTCATACAGTCTCCATGGCTAGGCTAATTGCTTTTAAGTCAATGAGCTACAGCTCATGGCATTGAGGGTCCAGATATTGTCTCCCCAACAGTAATTTTCTCTCAGGATATGAGGGGCCCACTTTGAGGCTTGCTCCTTGTTCTGGGATCTGAGGGGTTCTGTTTGGAGCTAAACTCCCCCACAATTATGACAAGTATGAGGTGGTCCCAGAGTGTGTGGCCAAACTCTCCTGCTTACAAGCAAACAGAAAAGAGTGAGATGTCAGGACCCAGCCTGGCTGTATATCTGAGAGTTAAGTTTTATTATGCATCAGGATGAGAGCCCGGAGCATGGTGGCTTATGCCTTTGTTCCTAGCATACCTGTGCCCCCCAGGAGACAGGGGGGATGGCTGACAGCCCTAAATCCTGTTTATAAGTGCTAATAGGTTTTACTCCTGCTGGCTGAGTTTCCATACCTGTGTTCTTGTTTGCTGAGCCCCCTTTGTGTAAGAGATAAGGCAATGCAACACATCCCTGGATTGTATATAAAGTTGGATGCTAAAATAAAGTTTTGAGATTTGCTTTGACCTATCTCTCAGCTGCATGTAATTGTCCAGCTGCTGCGCTCACCTTTCCTCAATTGAGCCAGGTCTCCTGCTAGCCAGAGAGACAGAGGCTCATTTAGCAGGGGGCCAGGGACCCCTGCGGTAACCAACATCTGGAGGAGTAACCAACATCCTTGATGTCCACCTTGTTGCCACATAGCACGATGGGGATGTTTTTGCACACTCGCACCAGATCTCGGTGCCAGTTGGGCACGTTCTTGTAGGTGACGAACTTCTCCTGACCAGCCGTGTCCCACACGTTGAACTTGATGGGCCCCCAGTTGGTGTGGAACAGAGCGGGTGCACCTTCACGCCCAGCGTGGCCACATACTTCTCGAACTCCCTGGTCAGGTGGCACTTCACAAATGTCATCTTCCCGGTGCTGCTGCCGCCCACCAGCACAAGCTTGAACTGGACCTGTGGCTCCCCCTGCGGGGCCATGGCAATGATCCTTCCATAAGCATCTCCCGCCCTACCAACTGAGGCTCTCTCTTTATTTTTTTTTTTGTTAATCCCACCCGTCCACAGGGTTTATCCTCTGAGCCCAGCCCCCCAGCCTCCATGCGGGTCTGCCCCGCCCCCCATGTGCCCACCCCACCCCCTTTCTGGTTTATTTCCCTTTAACTTTTTTTTTCTTTTCCTTGTCCTACCAGCCCACAAGGCTTATCCTCTGAAGCCCCGTCCCGGCCTCCCCATCCGACCATAGGCAGATAGCTGAGATCCTGGCAAGAGATGAGCCACCACAGTCATATCATGGAGGATCCATATGGAACCCCACAGAGAATGACGGGATTAACAAGGGACCCAGAGCCACAGCCATTCGATCAACACAGGATAAGCCAGGGTGACAGAAACCAACAATTTTCGACACAAAGCCCTCTAAGCTCACAACATTAAAGCAGCCTTAATACTCACCCACCATGACTGAGGGAACTGAGCAGAAGAGGGGACGGAAAGATTGTGAGAGCCATGGTGGTGGAGATTATCAGAGGCATGGCACCCTTCAGTAACAACACACTTGGGCCAGGAGAACCAGGCTGAGTACTAGGCTATCCATGGTCCCCTGCCACAAGGACTGATCCAGATGGCCCACAGAGGAGGATATCCAGCTGACTGGGGATGGGGAGGGGGGGCATTGGGGAATTGGGGATAACAATTCATTGTTTGACCACTAAATAATGTAATTCATTATGGACAATAAATATATATAATAAAAATAAAGAGATAAAACTGATTTCATAAACCAGTTTCCTGAAAACATATCAAAGAATTTAACCTGACAAGAAAGACATTACTATGTGTTTACTGAGACTAATCAGTTGTGCTGAAACTTCAGAACTAAATTTTTTATTTTTATATTTTTACTTATTTGCAAACAGATAAAGAGAGAGACAGAGAATGACTCTCTTGCCACTGTAAGCAAACTCCAGATACATGTGTCACTTTGTGCATCTGTCTTTACATGGGTGCTGGGGAACCGAACCCAGGTCACCAAGTTTTGCAAGCAAGTAGCTTTAACCACTGAAAAATCTCTCCAGCCCTAAAAAAAAATTTTTTTTACTATATTTATTTGAGAGAAGGAAAGAGTGAGTCAGGGCCTACTGACATTGCAAACCAACTCTAGATGTGGGCTCCATTTTGTGAGACTGGCTTTCTGTGGGTGTTGGGAAATTGAACCCAAGCCACAGGATTTGCAAGTAAGTACTTTAACAGCTGAGCCAACTCCCCAACTCCAAACATCAGGTTTTGAGGTATTTTTTTCTTTGAAAAATGGTTAAATGGTATCATCAAGTGAAAAGAAAATTTGGTACCTTCATCTTCTCACCATCAAGCCAAATTCACATCGCAGATCAGTTTGTTGCTGAAAAACAACACAAATATAATTAATGGTGATCATTTACTCAGCAAATAAGCTTATAAATTCCATGGTTAAGATAAATTTGGTTTCATAGTACACTAACATAAATCAGTGTATTTTAATAGATGTAGGTTGTCATATTTACAGATTATTATGAGAATTAAGAACCTCTAAATATTTTAATAGACCAATAAAGTTATATACTAGATGAATGATGTCAGGAACTACAAAAGAGTGCCATTATAAAATCGCCAGAGCCGTCTGGAGTACTTATAGTAATTGTAGTAATATGGCAAAGACACCCTAGTAGCAGTCTTAATAGCTGGCTTTAGACTTCAATTTACGCTACATTTAGTTTTTCCCAACAAATATATAAAGTAAGTGGCTGGTGTAGTGGTACAGGCTTTTAATCCCAGCACTGGTGAGGCCGAGGGCTAGAGTGTCAGGTCACCTTGAGCTAGAGTAAGAACCTACTTCGGAAAATAAATAAAGTAACTATGAGGACTCGTGTAGTATTTGAGAGTGGGAGGCTGTCCTGAAACTCACTGTGTACCTTTAATTCCTGATCCTTCCGCCTCCACCTCCACCTCCCAAGTGCTGGGGTTCCCCTAGTGCTCCACAAAGCCCTTGTGCTACAGGCTGACAAATCACAGGCTGCACCTCTGAACGAACCTGCAGAGTTTTCTGGAGTGTTACTATATTTCTAGTTTCCTTGTTTTACTTTAGTTCTCAAGAACAGAATTCTAAAGGGGGGGCATAAACAGCAAATAGGAAAGGAAGAGTGAGAGAGCAATGATTTACATGACTTTTACTCAGCAGATGGAAGAGGGAGAGTATGCTTTGCATAACTATCTTATCTGGAAATCGCCGAGAAGTTGAATGGGGACAGATTAAAGCCATGTGAAAGCGAAAGGCAGTGGGTCAGGATCTCCATCCCGGACGTCCTCCTCCTCGACCCTGCAGTCTGGCCTGGCACAGCCGCAGCCCGGGGCGCCCGCGGCCGGGAAGGAAGGGACGGGGGGGGGGGCAGACTACCCCATCCCCTCGGCGCCCTGAGCCCCGCACCCCACCCCGCCCGGCCGGACAGGCACGCACCTGAGAACACCGCGGGAGGCCGCGCGCGCCCGCCCGCCCCCGGGCTTGAGCATGCGCACAAGCCCGTCCGCGCCTCGCGCACGCGCCCCGCCGCTCCGCCGCCGCCGCCGCCGCCTGGGAGGCCGGGAGAGGCCGCGGCGAAGGCGGAGGCCTGCGCCCTGGGCGGCGCGCGGGCCCCAAAGTCCGCCCTCCCCGCGGAGCGACGAGCGGCGGAGGGGAGGGGCGGCCCGCAGGCAGGAAGCCGCGGCTTAAAAGGACGGCGCGCGCCCGGCCCTTTCTCCAAGGCTAGTCCGACCTCCGAGCGCGTCCCAGGCCCGCTCGCCGCGATGTTCCGCTGTCTGGGCGAAGCGCTGCTGTCCCGCGCCGGGTCCGCCGCCCTGGGCTCCGCCGCCGACTCGGCCGCGCTGCGGGTCAGGGCCCGCGGTCAGCCCGCCGCCCCGCTCCCCGGGCTCGCGGCGCCTGGGCGGCGCCGATACAGCGAGGCGGCCGCGGACCGCGAGGACGACCCCAACTTCTTCAAGATGGTGGAGGGCTTCTTCGACCGCGGCGCCAGCATCGTGGAGGACAAGCTGGTGGAGGACCTGAAAACCCGGGAGAGCGAAGAGCAGAAGCTGAAAAGGGTGCGGGGCATCCTGCGGATCATCAAACCCTGCAACCATGTGCTGAGCCTTTCCTTCCCCATCCGGCGCGACGACGGCTCCTGGGAGGTCATCGAAGGCTACCGGGCCCAGCACAGCCAGCACCGCACCCCGTGCAAGGGAGGTGAGCCAGCGGGGCACCCCTCCTCCGGGCCCGCCCGCCTCGGGTGGGGTCGGCTTGAGGATCGTGATTTTTGTTTTCCACCACGTCATCTGCCCACTTCCCGGTCCGGGAAACCACCTCCCCAGGCCTCTGCGTATGTTGATGCTGCGTGCAGAGAACACTCGCACGGTTCTCCTTTTGGCCCAATGTCTGTGTCACCTAGAGAGGGCCCTGCGGAAATGCACTTTAAGAAATGGCAACGGCTGGCCCTTCCGATGCTAATTTGTGACTTTCCCTGAATACAACTATATGAATGTTTTTGCAACAGTGACACACATGATATAGCAACATAAAAAATGATTTGCTGTCTATGGGTTTCAAATCTAGAAAGTTTTATTAACAAAACCAAAGTCCTAAATTAGTTTGGTAACAATTTATTTGTACCCGTTGACAGCTTTTGTGTTGTGCCCCTGTACCCCCCAAAAATATGTTTATGGGCAATGTAACATTACTGACAAAAACACCTGCCGTCCTGACATTAAGTTTAAACGGTGTAGGCTGCAGAACGCCTGCCAGCCAATGAAATGAAATAGCCCTGGGGGTGTGTACTAGTCCTGGCTGGCACCAATTTGAGCTTCGGGAAAAGGTAAAGTCGGTGAAGAATTAAGTCAATTGAGTTTGGTGGTTATCGCATATCTTGTGGCTTAAATTTTGAATATGTATAGGTTTGATTTCTGTTTTCTTCAGGCAATGAAAAGCCTTTTTTATTTTCCCCGCAATACTTTGTAGAGCATATCTTTTAAAGTTGCCAAGCAATGTAAAAAGAAATCCACATTTTTAAATTGCTTTTAAAAAAAATAAAGAAAAAGAAGTAAATTAAAGGAGCCAGGGAACTCTTGTGGAGGTGGATTGGCTAGCAAGTACCCAGGAGACTGGGCTAGACCCTTTGCCTCAACCCTGTCCAGGTCTATGATGAGCTGGCTTTTATAGGTAATTTTATGAAGTGGTTCTCTAACAGAAAAGCTGTAGAAGTGATAGTATTCTTAACTGTGGAACAAAGGTGGCTGAGTGTTTAATGATTAATTAAATTTGCATTACTCCCCCCCCCATTTCTCCCTATTTACCTTTGGAACCTATTGCTCTTTAGCTTTTACTTTCCTCTGCTAAAAGATGTTGGAACCACATTGACCTCTAATTTCCGTTCCAGTTTCAAAATTATATAAAATAGACACACAGTCATTCCACATTACCTTCTTTCTGCCACTTCCTTATTCCCCTGTTTAGGGACAAAAACTCATAGCAAATGACAGTAAGTTAATTTTACTATTTTTTATTAAATTAATATCTTTATTATAAATAATTACATTATATGAACAAATCTTGTGATGGTGCCTCCATTTCCCTCCTCTCTGTCCCCTACCCACTAGGGTCCCTCCTCGGTGTGCATATTGAATCTGTCCATAGGGTAGAGGTTAATTTTACTATTGCAGACAGCATTTCCAGCCACAGAAGAGATGCTTAAATAAGCTATGGTATTGGTTTCTCTGCAGCATCTGATTTTGTTTTCGAAGTTATGTTTCTGTCCTTCTGAGCCTGTCTTCCGTTTTTGTCACAGCTCCATAAAATCATGATTGCAATTGGTTTGCCACATTTTGTCAGTTCTCATGCTCTTGTTGCCATAGCAGTTTTAACGCCAAAATACTGAACCTAGCAACAAAGCCTCAGCCTTAACAAGGGCAGAAATAATTGCCTTCCTCCAAATGAGTACAGTTCTGTTTAGTCTTTACAAAGAGGCATGGTACTGAAAGTACTGTGAGCTCCTGATAGAAACAGACAAACCAACCAACTGGCACTGTAGCAAGCACTGCTAATGAAAGAAACCTGGTTTCTATAAAGTGGCAAGTCTAATTTTAAGGAAATTGAAAGGGATCGAGGGAGATTATATAGCCATCGATGGTCTCTTAAGAAAATATGTAAGCTGTATACAAGGTAAATCAGCAAAATTTGGGTACTGTAGAGTCTCGGGGTTTTTGGTGGTGGTGGTGGTGGTGGTAGTGGTGTGTGTGTATGGAATTTTTTTGTTTGTTTTGTTTTGTTTTTTTCGAGGTAGGGTTTCTCTCTAGTCCAGGCTGACCTGGAATTCACTATGTAGTCTCAGGGTGGCCTTGAACTCACAGCAATCCTACCTCTGCCTCCTGAGTGCTGGGATTAAAAGCGTGTGCCACCATGCCCAGCTTGTGTGTGGATGTTTTAACTTTTTCTTGGGTAGGGTCTCATTCTACCCCAGGCTGAACTGGAATTTACTATATAGTCTTAGGCTGAAGCCATGCCCAGCTTCATTCTTAGCTTTTAAAACATTCAGGATGTTGCTATGGATTTATCACCTTTAATTGCAGAAAATGTACATTCTAAGAGACTTGTGTTTTCTCTATTAAAGCATTGAAATCTGCCAACTGCTATGGCACCCACCTGTTTGCCCAGCTAATCTGGAGGCTGAATCAGGAAGCTCCCTGAGCCTGAGAGTTTAAGATGAGCCCATAGCTCATAAATTAAATTGTTAATATTAATCTCCTTTCAATCTTGCAAATAGACTATATTAGAAACTTGAGACGTTTAATAGTACATTATTTTCTGTTTTTTGAGGTAGAGTCTCTAGTTTAGGCTGACCTGGAATTAACTATGTAGTGTCAGGGTGCTCTTTAACTCACCATGATCCTCCTACCTCTGCCTCCTAAGTTCTGGGATTGAAGGCATATACCACCATGCTTGGCAAAAATACTTTTAATAATCCCTATGATCTTCAGTAATTCTTTACTAAATTCTTCTTAAAGATTCATTTATTTGAGAGAGAGAATGGGCACACCGGGGCCTGTGGCCACTGTAAATGAACATTATATGCATGCGCCACCTTGTGCATCTGGGTTTAGTGGGTACTGGAGAATTGAACCCAGGTTCTTAGGCTTTGCAGGCAAGTGCCTTAACTGCTGAGCCATCTCTCCAGCCCCTATTTTTTTAATTTTTATTGCTGTTTTTTTCGAGATAGGATCTCACTATATCTAGCCAGGCTGACCTGGAACTCACTCTGTAGTCCCAGGCTGGCCTCAAACTCACAGCAATCCTCCTACCTCAACGTCCTGAGTGCTGGGATTAAAGGCCTGTGACACCATGCCTGGCTCTTTACTGAATTTTTGCACACCTCATCTAACCAAACTGTCTTCTAGTGTTTTAAGTGTGTTGGTTTGAAGGCAGTAAGTGTGAGTGAATGGATGCTGGATTCTCTTGCTTCAACCTCCTGAGTGCTGGGATTAGAAGCCTGTGCCACCTTGGCCATTCTCCCAATATTTACTAAAGGAAAAGCCTCATCTGCTCCTTGTCATCTTTTTCCCAACCTTCAGTTTTCTGTATCTAATCTTTCCTCCACAGTGGTCTTATACCTCAGTTTCCTAAAATAAAATCCTCTAGGTTGAGCCAGGCCTCATGACCCAGCACTCCGGAGACAGAGCCAGGAGGATTGAGTGTTAAAGTCCAGTCGAAAAACCAAAAAAAAAAAAAAAAAAAAAAAAAAAAAAAAAAAAAAAAAAAAAAAAAAATCCAGTCTGAACTACACCCTTGAAACCCTGTCTTTAAAAAAAAAGACAAAAAAAAAAAAAAAAGAGCCAGGCGTGGTGGTGCACACTTGGGAGACAGAGGTAGGAGGATCTCCTTGACTTCAAAGCCACCCTGAGACTACATAGTCTGAGACTACATAGTGAATATCAGGTCAGCCTGGACTCTAGAGCAAGACCCTACCTTGAAAACAAAAAAAAAAAGATAAAAATAAAAGACCAGGTTGAAACAAAACAATAGTTTTTAAGTAGAAGTAGTTTGAAGACCTGGGAGTGGTGATGAGTACTTCATTCCAAGTAAATATTTAATGCCATGTTTTTTATGCTTCTCTTTTTCCAAACACTGAGGCCACTGTTTTGCCTATGGGAAGGATATGCAAAGGAACATGGAAGTAGAGCACTTGCCTGGCATACTCAAGAAACTAGTTTCAGTCTCCAGCCCCTGAAAAAAAATTATAGTAATTTCAGCAGCCAGGGGTGGTGGCACTTGACCATATTCCTGTAATCCTCAGGACTAAGGAGGCTAACTCAAGAGGATCTGAAGCTCAAAACCAGCCTGAGCTATGTAGTTGAGATCCTGTCTCAAGAAATAGATTCTGCAAAGATGAGTATATCTCACTCAGGCTGGTCTTGATCCTCCTATCTCCGTCTCCCAAGTAAATGGGATTATAAACCTAGCTAGCCAGAGAAATTAATGCTTTATCCTTTCCACAGAGGCTGAAATTAATAGAAATTGAAGTACTTACAAGCCAGACAGAAGTGTTCTCATATGAAATATTACTGATAAAGACAGGAAAGGTTTTATGAGGACAAGACAACCTTGGAGAGGACTGCCCCCTTCACCCACCCCCCAGTCCCCAGGTAGGGTCTCAACTCTAGCCTAGGCTGACCTGGAACTCACTCTGTAGTCCCCAACTGGCCTCAAAGTCACAGTGGTCCTGCCTCCACCTCCCAAGTGTCTGACTGCTCAAGCCCTTATTTATTTATTTATTTATTATCTATTTTTTTAAGGTTTTTTTTGTCTCACTCTATCCCAAGCTGACCTAGAATTCATTATGTAGTCTCAGGATGGCCTTGAACTCCTACCTCTGCCTCTGGAGTGCTGGGATTAAGGCTTGCACCACCAGGCCCGGCTTTAATCCCTTTTTAAATACTCCTGCTGAAAGGCAGCTGTGTCTATGAGATTCCACAGACACACCTTGTCTTGACAAGCCAGTTTAGCAAAGCAAGGAATAACACATTAGTGGTTGACTTTCAAAGCTCTCTGTATTGGGAGCAGGAAAGCAAGCTCGGAGCATTGAACGAGAGCACTGGCCTCTTCAGCATAAGCACCTGCACCCACACACAGCCCAAGGCATTGCTGGGCATGCTCGAACCCCAGCACTGAGTAGGGCAGAGACAGGAAGATCATTGGGTCACTGGCCAGCCGTTCCAAGCATTTGCACACACTTTTCAAAAACAATAAAGAAAAGCTCTGTGCATTTTTCCTGCATTCTGCTAAGAACTGTTCATGCATCATTACCTTCATTCTTTATGAAAGAAACTGTTGTCCCCCATTTCCAAATGCAGCTAAAGAGTAAAGTGTCACTGGGCATGAAGGCAGGGGTAGGAGGATTGTCTTGAGTTCTAGGCTACCCTGAGACTACAAAGTGAATTCCAGATCAGCCTGGACTAGAACAAGACTCTACCTCAAAAAAAAAAAAAAAAAGAAAAGAAAAGAAAAGAAAAGAAAAGTGTTCTTTGCAAGGTGTAGTGGAGTTGGAGTTCAGACTCTGGTACTTTTAATTCTTGCACCCATCTCCTTAGTCAGTATTGTCTGGATATACTCATGTAAAAGATTACAGTTGTATCTTTGGAGAAGCATGCCATTCTCTGATACAGATACTTTGGATCTTGCACACTCTCAAATTTGTTAGACACTCCCTAGAAAATAATGCAGTTTTTAAAAATATTTAAGAGGGGGGGTATCCACATCAGGGCCTCTAGCCACTGTAACCATGTGTCACTTTGTGCATCTGATTTTATGTGAGTACTGGGGAATCAAACCCAGGTTGTTAGGCTTTGCACGTAAGTGCCTTAACCACTGAGCATCTTTCCAGCCCGGAAATAGTGCATTCTTTTAGGTATCTTTGCAAATAAACTCAAAATTTTGTTAGCCTGGGCTAGAGTGAGGGCTATTTAATTACTATGGTAATGAAAGAAGTTTGGGGTAGGTTTATTTGTTGTTGTGGGGTTTTTTGAGGCAGGGCCTCTAACCCAAGCTAGCCTTGAACTCATGGCAATCCTACCTTGGCCTCTTCAGTGGTGGAATTACAGATTTGAGCCATCATGCTCAGTTCTACACCTACAAGCCCTTACATTTAAATAATTTGGAGTTACTTGGATTGCTTTGAGTTTTTTTTGTTGTTGTTGTTTTTCAGGAAGGGTCTCATTTAGCTGGGGCTGGCTTCAAACTCTTGGTTTTTCGAGGTAGGGTCTCACTCTAGCCCAGGCTAACCTGGAATTCACTATGTAGTCTCAGGGTGGCCTTGAACTCATGGTGATTCTACTACCTCTACCTCCCTAGTGCTGGGATTAAAGGCATGCG
Organism: Zapus hudsonius; assembly: GCA_004024765.1. Taxonomy (NCBI): domain Eukaryota; kingdom Metazoa; phylum Chordata; class Mammalia; order Rodentia; family Dipodidae; genus Zapus; species Zapus hudsonius. Next base: position 14,074 of record PVHP010035715.1, read on the forward strand.
CCACCACGCTTGGCTTTGAACTCTTTTTAATATTTAATTTATAATTATTTATTTGCAAGGAGAGAGATACAGAGAGCATTGGTGCACCAGGGCCTCACTACAAACTCCAGATGTTTGTTATGTGCCACTTTCTAGTCTTCAGAGAACTAGAAAACCCATTCCTCGAGTGGTAATCTATTACACCTTCTAATACTGTTGCCCAAAGACCAGTAACACTAGTAGAAATACAGGCTAACAGATGATGTTCTAATACTTTGGTATGAAAAATATAAGCATAATTTGTCTTCCTTCATTTCTACAATGAAATGTTTGTACCTTCTCCTTTCTGTTCCTGTTCCCCTATCTCTGAATCTACTTAGCCTTCTCTGCTGCCCTTCCTTCCATCTTCTCAAAAACAAGGATGTCACATCAGTTTTTTAATATACTTAAATTTTAATAATCTTTCACACTACTACTAAAAAACTTAGTGAAGAGTATCTTTTACTTTACTATCCAATCCTATTCTCAGATTTCTTACTGTCTATTAGAACATGGTGAAGAATTTTCAGTTTTCAATGTTTTTTTATTGTTTGTCTTTCATTTTAGATCCCAGAGGAGGAAGAGTAATTGACTTTCCTGAAGTTGGGTATTGAGGACTGTGGTTATTCATGCAACAGTTTAACCCTATACTATTATAGTATGCCTTCCAGTAATGAAGTCAAAACATTTATGTATCATTGATTAATTAAAAAGTGAAAAGAAAACTATTTCTTCAGCCCAGAGAGTACAACTTCCATCCCCTTTTGTTCCCTTTCTGACCCACCTTTATCTGCCCCAGGGCTTATTCTACTAGCTCTGCTACTTTTCTAATACCCCCTTGCCTCAGCCCAATGAAAGTTCATTAGTTCATAGCTTGCAGAAAAATGCCTGATGGTATGACTAATAATTTGGAATGGTATAGCTAGGGAAAATTTTTGTATTTTACAAACAACAATTTCTGGGTTCTGTCCAGTGAAAACATGTTTTGTTATACACTCAGGGGTTTTTTTATTGATATTTTAACAAGGCTTATATAATGTGGATATTTTTAAATTAAAACTGAACTTTAGGGCTGGAGAGATGGCTCAGCCGTTAAGGCACTTGCCTCCAGTACCTAAGGCTCCTGGTTCAATTCCCCAGGACCCACATATGCCAGACCCACAAGGTGATGGCCCTGGTGCTCTCTATTTCTCTTTCTCTCTTTCTCTGTATCTCTCTGCTTGAAAATGAATAAAGAAAAAATAAATAAAAATAAAAAAAAATTTAAAAAACTGAACTTTAAGGGGTTTTTGGAAATGTGTGCGTGTGTATGCAGTACCTTGACATGGAGTCTCCCATTAAACCCAAAGCTGCTGGTTTTTCACAAGTCCCAGCAATTCTGCTGTCTTAACTCCCCACAGGACTAGGATTACAGGAATTTAATAGCCACACCTAGCTATTGATGTAGCTGGGAAATCAAGGCCCTCATGCCCCACTGAACCATCTCTGCAGTTCTATTTTAAGTATTCAAGTTAAAAGGAAATTACTTTTTCCCCTCACTTAAATAAGCAAGAAAAACTAAAATAATAGCAAGTTGTTTATTTTTGTAATGCTGAGCTTGGCTCAGGGCCTTGTGCATACTAAGCAATCACTACCTGAGCCTCAAGACCTGAAACTCACTGTATAGTTGTGGCTTACCTCAAACTCTTCCTAGCTCAACCTCCCTCTATCATACCTACCAATAATTCTTAATTAACACTTGTTATGAATTTATCTTGAGAAATAATGAATCCAAGGTTAATTAGTCTGTCCAGTTTGCAGTCAATATAGACTTTTAAAAATTGTTTTATGACTGTAATCCCAGCACTCAGGAAGTTGAAACAGGATTGCAAATTCAAGGGACCAGCCTGGGCTATGCAGTGAAACACTGTTTCAGAAAAGGGCAGAGTTCTTTATTGTTAATATAATTGTCTCGGTAATTGCTTGGAGCAGATTTGAGGGCTAGAGAAATGGTTCAGCAGTTAAGGCACTTGCCTACAAAGCCTAATGACCTAGGTTCAATTTCCCTAGGGCCCACATAAAGCCAGATGCAAAAAGTGGTATATGCATCTGGAATTCGCTTGCAGTGGCTGGAGGCCTAGTGTGCCCATTCTCTCTCTCTCTCTCTCTCTCTCTCTCTCTCTCTCTCTCTCTCTCTCTCTCTCTCTCTCTCTCTGCTTGTAAATAGATAAATAAAAATATTTTTTAAAAAATATAATGCTGGCCAGGCGTGGTGGCGCATGCCTTTAATCCCAGCACTTGGGAGGCAGAGGTAGGAGGATCACCATGAGTTCAAAGCCACCCTGAGACTACATAGTGAATTCCAGGTCAGCCTGGGCTAGATTGAGACCCTACCTCAAAAAACCAAATATATATGTATGTATGTATGTATGTATGTATGTATGTATGTATGTATGTATGTATATGTGTGTGTATAATATATATATAATATATAATATATATATAATGCTTTTTTAAAAAGGGGTCAGATTTGAGTGCTGGCTGAGTGTAGGCTGCTTTGCAGCACATTGCACAGACCTGTCCCCCCCCCCCAAAAAAAAAAAAAAACAACATTATTTTCACCCTTCCGGGTGAGCAGATGCTGCAGGGTGGGTTCATTTGGGGAAGGCACTTTCAGTTAACCCTTCCCCAACTCCTCTCCATCCTGTACCCTGTTCCCACTTAACCCTTTCCACCCCCAGTACTCGACCCCTCTACTTTCCTCTCTTGGTATAATTTCTTTCCAGCTTAGTAAAAAATTTTTCTGATCCCATCTATATTCTTCAAATTTCATAATTTCATTTTTCTTTACAGTTGAATAAAAACCCCATTATGTATATTTACCATATCTTCATTGTCCATTCATCTGTTGATGGGCATCTAGGGTGATGCCTGTATCAGTAACCTTTGTTGTTGTTGGTACAAAATACCCAACCAGAAGCAGTTTAGGGAAATAAAGGGGAAGCGTACTTTTTCAGAGAAAGCATGATAGGAGCAGACCAGCATCTCAGCCTGGAGAAAGTAGAGAAAGCGCACATCTTCCAACAAGGATCACCTCCTAAAGGGTCCATAACCTTCACAAACATTTCCACCAGTTGTGGATTAAAATACATGAGTCTAAAAAGACTAAATCTGTTCAATTTGATGGCTATTCATTTACCCATATTGAAATTATGGTTAACAAATCACCCAAACAAAGCAGTGAAAGAAAATTCAAAAGCTTTAACTGAGTTAGTTGCCTTTGGCATAAAAAACACTTTTTTTCACCTATAATCACCTTTTCTCAACCTATAATCTCAGCACTTGAGAGGCAGGAAGACCAGGAGTTCAAAGCTAGCCTGGGCTACATGAAATCCTATCTCAAAAAAAAAAAAAAAGAAAAATATATAAAAAAAATTGATTTTTTTTTTCTGTCTTGTGAAATCAGGAACTTAATTAAGGGAATAATAATACTAAGTTCCTAAGTGAAAACTAGACTTCCTCACTACTCTGTGCTGCCACAGCAAGGGCCAAAGTCACTGCCCCTACTGCAGCAGAAAATTTATCTCACACAATAGCTATTTCATGTGTTCTTAGAAATAGCCTTACTATAAAATAATGTGGGAATTTTCCATTCATAACTTTTTTTTAACTTATCAGAAGTTTGCTCTAAATATATCCTTTATCTCCCATTCTCTCTCTTTTTTTTTAATGAAAATACAGGCATCAGGTACAGCACTGATGTGAGTGTAGATGAAGTAAAAGCCTTGGCTTCTCTGATGACATACAAATGTGCAGTGGTTGGTAAGTAATCGCTTTGTTGATCCTTAATAAAACTTTTTGGGGAGATATGTTTATATGCTTTCAAGATGCTACAAAAATATATTTTATCAGAATTGATTTTGTTTGGGGTTGGACTCTTAGTTTATATCATTTTTCATTTTCAGTTAGCACTTTTAACTGCTGAACAATGTCCCCAGCCATAGTCTTTTAAGTGGAAGGAGTTTTTTTGTTTTGTTTTGTTTTAATATTTATTTGCAAACTGAGAGAGTGTGAATATGGACATGCCAGGGCATCTTGCCACTGCAAATGACTCCAAGTGCATGGCTTTATATGGGTATAGGGAAGCAACCTGGACTGACAGGCTTTTGCGAGCAACTACCTTGAACTACTATGCCATCTTCCCAGCTCCATGGAAGTAGTAAAGATGAAATCCACATCAAATTTTGGCTAACATTATACTTTCTGTTCAGTACGATTTTAAAATACAACATTTT
>PVHP010035716.1:0-18130 GCA_004024765.1 Zapus hudsonius
CTCTGCCACAGCACTGCAAACAGCGGCAGGAAGGTGTGCCAAATACTGGCAAGGGGGAGCTGGCTTATAACCCCATAAGCCCACCCCCAACAACACAGCTTCATCAAGGTTGTAAAACCCAAACTGCCATCAGCTGAGGATTGATCTATCAGAACACATTCAATTGTTTGTGGGGGACACCTGGATCAAACCATGACAGATGTATAGATCAGAAGTTGTATATCTTCAGGGTGGGAGCCTAAGGTCCCAAATTACTCCCAGAGTATCAACAGTAGTGGTCCAATGAGTTGTAGTTGCCTGCTTTGTAAATATTCTATTAGGCTGGGTGGAGGAAAATGCAGTTCTAATGCTCAACTGCATAATATACACATATAAATATGACCAGCACTGAGTATTCATACAAAAGTAGGGATTAAACAGGTAATTTAACAGAGCCAAAGTTCTTAAGGGTGTGTGTTAACTCACACCCTGAATTCTGTTGACTGGGATTCTAAGATTCCTGGTGTATGCTGGGTTCCAGGTCAGCTTGGGACTGACTGAGAACCTTTCAGGGTGGCTTCCGTTCTCACCTAAGCTGAGTATGAGGCTGATTCCCTCTTTGTTGGGCTGGACTTGGGATCTGCTGTTCTGATAGGCTGTGCTGGATGTGTATGGCTGCTGTGTTGCTCTGGTCCCTTGGGTTCCCCAGGTCTCCAGTGGTTCCAGGTCTCCAGTGGTTCCAGGTGCTGACCATTGGGGGAGGGGAGGTGTGCAAGCCTTTGTGGAGCTGCTTCCTGGTACCTTGTCCTTCCAGGGCTGCTGGGCTGGTCCCAGATGTCCTCATCAGGTTTTTGGATTTTACCATGCCAGTATGAGTGGAGAATTGTCTCACTGTGGTTCTGCTAGTGCAGGGTTAGGCAGGACTCAGGCATTTGTAGTTCCTCCCATCAGCCCACCATTAGAGCAGTTTCTGGTTGGATGTGTGGTTTCTAGAAGCTCTGGGTCTCTCATGTTTCTCTGCTGGGGCTAAAAATTTCTCACACACCTTCAGTTTTTGGTAGAAGAGTGTATTCTGTGTTTTTTCTCCCCCTCCACTCTTGGTTGCTTTGGCATGGCTACTATGCCACCATTTTAAATGGAAGCCTCTTAAAATTTTTAATAACTTTCATTTATTTTTTTCAAGGTTGTGTCTCAATTTTGTCCAGATTGGCCTTGAACCACCCTCAGCTATCACCTATCTCTGCCTCTGGGATCACCTGGCAAATGTGTAATAATTTTTGTATTATTTGTGTGTGAACATGTATGTGGAGGTCCAGAGGACAACTTATCAGGTCAGTCCTTGTCTGACCACCTCATTGGAGGCAGCATTTCTTTTTTTAGATGCTCTTTTCTGTGCTCACCATAATCTTCATCATTAGCTGCTGGGATTACAGAAGCCCATCGTCAACTTTATGTAGGGTTTAGGAGTCATACTTGGATATTCCAGGTTGGGTGGTGAGTACTTTATTCATTGAATCTTTTCCCCAGCCTTACCTTGTATTTTTTTTAAAAATATTTTATTTATTCATTTTTAAGCAGAGAAATACAGAGGGGGGGGGAGAGAACACCAGGGCCACCACCTTGCGGGTCTGGCTTATGTGGGTCCTGGGGAATTGAACCCAGGGCCTTAGGCACTGGAGGCAAGTGCCTTAACCGCTGAGCCATTTCTCCAGCCCCTTACCTTGTATTTTTTGGAGGTAGGGTCTCACTCTAGCCCAGGTTGACCTGGAGCTCACTCTAGTCCCAGGCTGGCCTCTAACTCACAGCAATCCTCCTAACTCTGCCTCCCAAGTGTCAGAATTAAAGGTGTGTGCCATCACGCCCAGCAGTAAAAGAGTTTTATAAATTTTATTTAAGTTAAATTTCTATAAGTTTTCAGTTTATTCTGAAAAACTGAAGCACTTTCATATTCTCATTAACTTTTCCATCTTTCAAGGCAATCACATTTTTGGTTAATTACAGCTTTCTGTCTTTGTGGCATTTTTGTGTACTGATTTTTCCTCTCTGCGTATGTATGTTATGCATTGACTTCTCACTGTGGACTATAGGGAATTAGCTGTCTTATCTGTAAATCACCATGAAGTTCTTGCTCAGTTGTCTGTGTTTCTCTCTCTCTCTCTGATCCCTGCTCTCTCCTTTCTCTATCTCCCCCTTACCCCCCAGCCTCTCTTTGAGATAGTTTCACTCTGTAGCCTGGAACTCATGAAGTAGCCCAAACTGGTCTTGAACTTGGGTACTCCTCTTGCCTCTCAGCCTCTTGAACACTAGGATAATAGATTTATCTAAATTTCTTTTCAAAGTATTTATTTAAATACTTATATGGTCTTTTAATTTTAGTGAATTGATTACTCTCTTGGTTTGCTATGCAGCATTTACCCCGGAGATTCTGGCTGGCTAGCTAGTCTAGCTAAATTGGTGAATTGGTTTAGTGAGAGACCCTATCTCAAAAAATAGGTGGAGACCAATTGAATAAGGTAGCCAAATGTTGACCTCTACTCTCCCCATACACATGCATTCCAACACTCATATATGCCCACATACCACATGTCTATATATACACCCAAGAATAAACAGGAAAGAAAACTAGACACCCTCACCCCTAAAGCATGTGACTCTGAAAAATGACATTTGATGTGGGACCTGGCAGAAAAAAAAAAACACTTTATAATTTTGTTTTCAGATGTTTTTTGGTCTGTTGCCATTTATTTCTTAGTTTTTCTTATGACTTTATATCTTCCTATTTCTACTAATTTTCCTTTGCCCCCTTTAATCAAGAATTACACTAAAGATATATGAATATAATCATCTTGCAAAAATTTAACAAAGGAAAGTTGACCAGATCCCTTTCTTTTTCAGGGCCCTGGTTAGTTTAGCATCTCTTTCTAGAACTTTATCTGTATGTTTCATATGTATGGATATGTGGTTAGAAAGACTTGTTTCTTTTTGTTGCATTTGTGATATTGTACGGCCAGTTTCACAACTCTCTTTATGCAATTACTTTTAAAATACTTTGTGTGTTCATGTATGTGGAGGTCAGAGAAGAACCGCAAATGTTGGTTCACGTGTTTTACTTTATTTGAGGCAGGATCTCTTGTTTACTCCTGTGAAGTCGAGGTTGACTGGCCTGTGAGCCTCTGGGATTCTCCTATCTCTGCCTCTCATGTTGCTGTAGGAGGGCTGGGTTTGCAGATGCTTCCTATTGTGTCCAGCTGTTTATGGGTACTGGGGATCCAAACTCATGTTGCCACTTTCCTTACTGAGCTATCTCCCCAAACTGTTGCATTTACTTTTATGTTTTGAATATATAGGCATGTTTTTTAATAAACTATGGGGACATATTCTGAGAAATGTACTTTGAGGTGATTGCATCATTGCATGAACATCATGGGATTTGCTGACACAAATTCAGATGGTATTGGCGAGTCACTTGATGTGGCCAAGAAATGTATGTGTGAGGCTGCTACTAGTTTGACCCAACATACAGATTTTAGTAAGCTTCTTTTATGTAAGTAGATTGAGTGAAGTCTAAACTAATGATACAATATAATATAGTAAATGCATAAATCACTCACACAGGTATGTATCATAAGCATGCACTGTACATGATTGCTTGTGCTATACTTTTATGTGACTGGTAGCACAGTAGCTTTATTTAAACCAGCATCATCACAGTCATGGTAATGCATTGTACTACAGTGTTAGACTACTGCCAAGCCATTTGACGACAGAACATTTTCAGCTTCATTTTAACCTTACAGGACCCCTGTCATCTATTTGGCATGTTGGTGACTTGAAGGTCCTTATGTGGTCATGACTATAAGTAAGTTTTAACATATACCAGCCTTTAAGCTGTTGCTTAGTATTTCACTCACCACCTCACCACTCTTTACTCATTCTTCCACTGACTGACAGGTAGTTTGAATTTAAAAATTCAGTTAAATTGCCCTTTTGAGTCAATACTAGTGAGCATTGTCATTCATTAACAGCAGAAAGATAAATCTCCCTTTTTTTTACTTTGATTGCTACTGAAATTGGAAATCTTTCTGTATGTTGCTTTGTCCTTTTTGTCTGACTTTGCCTATTGATACCATTTGCTTGCTTTTCTGTTTTCTTAAATTGTTTGTAGTGGTTTTTTAGTTTGGATATTTCTCTTTTATCTGTCATCTATTTTAGAAATATTTTATCCCAGTCTCATTTATCTTTAACTTATACTGTTTTTATTGTGAAAAAGTTAAACTTGATTTAGTCACATTATTTATATTGTATTTTAGATAATTTGGTTTCGTTATCTTTTAAAATTGAATATCTGTAGAGATATATGTGTTGATATGTTTAGTTTCAATCATCATGAAGAAAATATACAACTAATTATGATTTAAATCGCTGTAAGTAGTTATTTTCCATAAATACCTCTCAGAATCTGGGGTTGGGTGCTTTTTGCACTGGTTTTCTTGCTTTCTCTTGTCATATGGCTGCCATGGTTTTAGACATCAGAATTCCATTTTTTACAAAGGGGTTGGAGAGATGGCTCCGCGGTTCAGGCGCTTGACTCCAGAGCCTAAGGATCCAGGTTCAGTTCCCCAGTACCCATGTAAGCCAGATGCACTGGAGTTCATTTGCAGTGGCTAGAGGCCCTGAGGCACCCACTTGTTCTTTCTCTGCTCTCTCTCTGTATCTTTGCTTACAAATAAATAAAAATAAAGTATTAAAAAAAATAAGCCTGGTGTGGTGGTGCATGCCTTTAATCCCAGCAGAGGCAGAGGTAGGAGGATCACTATGAGTTCAAGGCCACCCTGAGACTACATAGTGAATTCCAGGTCAGCCTGGGCCAGAGTGAGACCCTACCTTGAAAAACCAAAAAAAAAAAAAAAAAAAAAAAGAGGAATAGTGATGAAACTTACTATCATGAAAGCCAAAGATTTTTCAGAAGCCCTGAGTTGGTTTTTGCATTTGTTTTATTGGTATCCCTAACTGCAGAGGTGTCTAGGCAAGCTTTCCTAGCTGTGGTAGTTTGAATGGATGTCCCCTGTTTCTCTCTCTCTCTCTCTCTCTCTCTCTCTCTCTCTCTCTCTCTCTCTCTCCCTCTCTCCCCTCTCTCCCCCCTCCCTCCCCTCTCTCCCCTCTCTTTTTGAGGTAGAGTCTCACTCTTGCCCAGGCTGACCTGGAATTCACTGTGTAGTCTCAGTCTGGCCTTGAACTCAAGGCAATTCTCTTACCTAGGCCTCCTGAGTGCTGGGATTGTGTGCCACCATGCCTTGCATTAGGTGTCTGGTTGGAGGAGTTGTCAGTGGGGGTGGATCCTGGAGTCTGGCCCTAAAGTGTCACTGCAGGTGGGTCTGATTTCTAGCCCAACAGGTATGCAAAGCAGTCTGAGTTCTGCCTTTGTGCTAGCCTCTACTGTCATCATGGAACTTCCCTTGGATCTGCAAGCTGAAATAAACCCTTCTTTCTATAAACTGTTTTGGATTTTTATCCCAATAACGTGAAGCTGGCTACACTTGCTGTTTTGGTAAAATGAGTAAGGGAGAAAAGGAGAGACAATATTTTTTAGCTGTCTGTCACAACCTACAAACTTCATTTATAGGAGCTTAGATACGGGCTGAAAAGTATTGGTTTTATTCTTTAATATTTATGTGTTATTATTTTAGGACTCCAGTTCAGTTGTAGAATGGACCCACACCCCCAAAGAAAGAGTTCATCGAGGATCGGAACATCTAAACAGTTCTGAAGCAGAGTGGGACATGGTTAACACAGTGTCATTTAAAAAGAAACCACATACCAATGGAGGTATGAACAAATAATTTGTTGTTGTTGTTGCTGTTTTTGAGGTAGGTTCTCACTCTAGCGCAGGCTGACCATGAATTTACTCTGTAGTCCCAAACTGGCTTCAAACTCTCAGTGTTCCTCCTACCTCTGCCTCCTAATGCTAGGATTAAAGATGTGTGCCATTCATACCTGGCTTTGAACTAAATCTTTTGAAGTCTTAAAGCTGATTTATCACAATATGCTAATAAAACAGAAGTGCAAAGAAAGTTCTTTAATGCTCCTCAGTCAGAGGGTATGTGTAGCTGATCATTCTTTATGTTCTTGTGGGTTTTTTTTTTTGTTTGTTTGTTTGTTTTTATTTTTGGGGGGTGTTTTCTAGGTTGGGTCTCACTCTAGCCCAGTCTGACCTGGAATTCACTATGTAGTCTCAGGCTGGCCTCCAACTCACAGCAGTCCTCTTACCTCTGCCTCCTGAGTGCTGGGATTAAAGGCGTGCATCACCACACCTGGCATGTTCTGTTTTCATCTCTGCTGTTTTGTTGGCTTGGACTTCAAAGGAGGATTTCAAGGTATTTTATTTTTTCAGTTACAAGTGACAAAATAGCAAAAGTTTTACCTTTCATAAGCATGTGGTTATGCCTCTAATCATAGCACCAAATGGCTGAGGCAGGAGGATTATGAGTTCAAGGCCAGCTTGGACTACATAGTGACTTTTAGGCTAGCCTGGGCAACATAAGATTCTGTCTCAATCCCTTCCCCACTAAAATGAACAAAACAAAGCAAAACCACCATGCATACTTATTCTAATATATTTTGGAAATCATGTTATTTTCATTCTGAAGCACCAGGAGGAGATGCAGTATACTACTAAGCCTAACTATTCTAATTTTAGTATGTATGAGGGTTTTCATAGCTCATTGAAATCCTTTTTTTTGGTGTGTGTATTTGAGTTGCTTTTTCCCTTTGTATATTTAAATCTGTATTTGTTATGTGGTGATTATATGCATATAGGTATAAAAAGCCAACCTAACAACCTGACATTATGTATAGAAGTTCATAAAAGAAAGATAGCTCATATACAATGGAATTCATATACTAAATATGATTTTCCTAGTCCATCTGTCAAGAGGCCAACCTATTTGTGATATCTCCTTAAAATGTTGAATATGTATATAGAATTAAATGCCAGTTTTTGAGTGTCTGAGTGTATGTTCATATTTATGTAGATATGTGCATATGCAGGTGCACATACATGTGTTTACATGCATGTGGAGGCCAGAGGTCCACTTCAGGTCTTTCTAAATTCATTTTCCACATCATCATCATCATTATTATTTATAAAGTATTTCTTGAGGCAGAGTATCTCACTGAACCTGGAGCTCACTGATTTGACTAGGTAACCAGGAAGCCCCAGGGATCCCCTGCTTCCGTCTCCTCAGTGCTGGCATTAGAGCCACCAGCTAGTGTCCAACTTTTATGTGGGTGCTGTGATTCAACCTCAGGTTCTCATACTTGTGTGGCAAGCACTTGAGTGACTAAGCCATTCTTTAATGATTGCTTTATATTTTATAATGGAAAATCTATTTTCACTCTCAATGAATTTGACCTGAATTTAGGTATGATTAATATCTATCCACTGGAAGGACAGCTAAATCTTATGAGAGTATGCATTGATTACACTTACTTAACATAGTTACTAAGTAACACTGATCTTAATGTATGGCCTGTGGAATAATTCTTATATAGAAGTTACACTTTGGACTTCATCGTGTCTAGGAAATAGCAGTGATAAAGTAAATGTTATTTCACAAGCTTTTGATAACATCAGGTCATGTATGGGCATGGTTTTTTTGGATGGGGGAGGGGAGATGAGGATGGGAAGGCAATTGAGGTTTCCTTTTCTACTGAAAGGGGAGTGTAATAGTTAACCTTCTTGTTGCTGGGACAAAACACTCAACTAGAAACGGTTTGTGGAAAGGAAGGATTTATTTCAAGCTTACGATGTCAAGAGGAAGTTCTTCATGGTGGGGAAAGCACTACAGACCTGAGGAGGAAGCCTAGGTTACATTTTCACATTAGTAGGAAGGAGGTAGTCTCAGTACTGGTCTTTGTCTGAGCTACAAAGCTCACCCCAACCCACACATCTCCAGTAAGGCTCTATCTCCCAAAGGCACCACATCTTTCCCAAATTCTTATCATCTGGGGTCCAGGCATTCAACACACATGATCCTATGGTGGACATCTTTTCAAAGCACGACAGGGAGGTTCTTACTAGAACCAGAGTGAGTGTGAAGTATCAGAGAGAGAGATGCAACTGAAGATTTTAGTATGGGGAATATGAGGTGATAGTTCTTTAGATTGTCAGGATTGGTGTAGGTAGACAAAATGTCTTGTTTATTATTGCGTAAGACTGTTAAATTCTTGAAATATAACAGGCCACAAGAATGAGCAAACAGTGAATTTTTAGGATTTCAAAAACACTATGTGTCTGAGAAAAGCATAACCTGGCCAATAAAAATCTCTTTAAGAGTAATAGATGTAATGGTTAATCTCTGGCTGTTTAACAAGGGCTAGGTTCAAGGTGCTTGCTTGCAAAGCCTGTCAGCCTGGGTTTGATGCCCCAGTACCCACATAAAGCTAAACACACAAAGTGATGCGTGCACCTGGAGTTTGTCTGCAATAGTGAGAGGCCCTGGTGTGCCCATTCACATTCTCTCTCTTTCTCTCTCTCTCTCTCCCTCCCTCTCCCTCCCTTCCTCTCTCCCTCCTTCCTTCTCTCTCCCCCTCCCCCTCCCCCTCCCCATTCTCTCTCTCTCTCTCTCTCTCAAATAAAGTAAGAATTACCGTGGAACGAATTTTCTGTTCTTGTCTATCTGAGGGATTTTCTGTTAGGTTGGTTGAGGTAGGAGCCCACCCTATTAGTGGCACCAATCCCATTGGCTGGGTTCCTAGGCTTTATAAAAAGGAGAAAGCTAGCTGTGCATGCAACATTCATCCCTCTCTACTTCTCCTCTGTTGATGTGATGCCAGCTGTCCAATACTGCCCTGCTTTCCCTGCCCTTGAAACTGTAAGCTGCTGCTGGTCTGGTATTTTGTCCTAGGAACAAGAAAGTAACTGATATGTTGTCTCAGCTTGGCTGCCCAATGAATTTACCTAGGGAGGCTAGGTTTAAAAGCAAAAGCAAACAAGCAAACAAAAATCGTGCTCTGGAGAGTACAGGATAGGGTTTAATTGTTTCAAAAGGTCTTCAAGTGATTTTAATTTGTTGCTAAATTTGAGAATTCTGTAATTGTGTAGCTTAGCTCAAAACTACAAATGTAAATGCTGCTTGCATGAGTTGGTCACAAAAGGTGACTGATAAACAGACTGTATCTTGTAATTGTTAAAAGTTAAGGAGATACATTTTTTTTCTTTCTTTCTTCAAGGTAGGGTCTTGTTCTAACCCACACTGACCTGGAATTCACTATGTAGTCTCAGACTGGCCTTGAAAGCACCGTGGTCCTTGTACCTCTCCCTCCTGAGTGCTGGAATTAAAGGCCTATGCCACCACGCCCTGTAGAGAATTCCTTAATCATTTTAATGAAGCATTTTAATATTTTTAATGTTTTTTTCAGAGAAAATGTTTTATTTTACTTTTAGCCTGAATAATTTTTACTTTTTTTTTTTTTTTTTTCTGTTTTCATGATGCACAAAGTCCCTTGTGATAAACTTTTTAAAAATGGCAGTCAGGACTGGGGAGATGGCTTAGCAGATAAGGGTGCATGCTTGCAAAACAAAAAGCTCCCCCCAACCTGTCAAAGACTTGCTTAATTTTGTGCTTCCTAAGAACATTTAACTTTGTAAGTTTCTATTGCCAAATCCTTTTGCTTTATTTGCCAGATTAAATGTTTTGAAAGTATTTCTTTCTAGAACTATCATATTCTGGCTGTAAACTCAAATAAATAAACCACTGTGAAACCACTGTGTTCTATTCAAGGCATACCAAATTGTTTTATTTTACTGTTCAGTTATTCAGTTTCCCATCTCAGTGTGTTGATACTTTTCTATATATGTGTGGTGGCATAGTAAGTTCATAGAATTAATTGTATTTACCTTTTCTTTATGGAGAAAGAATCTTCTGAATTAATTTTTGGCTTGTTTCAGTTTTCTGTTCTTTTTAAAGTTTTATTTGCGAGGAGACACACACACACACACACACACACAGAGAGAGAGAGAGAGAGAGAGAGAGAGAGAGGGATTGACTGACTGACTGACTGCATGGGAGTGCCAGGTTCACTAAACATGAACTCCAGACACATGCACCACCTTGTACATCTGGCTTTACAAGGGTACTGGGGAGTTGAACCCAGGCTGTTAGTTAGGCTTTTGCAAGCAAGCACCTTAACCTGCTAAGCCATTTTTCCAGCCCAAATGTTCCTTTTTCAAAATACTTTTTTTGTGTGTATGCGAGGGGGGGGGAAGGGAGGGAGGGAGGGAGGGAGGGGAGAGGGAGAGAGTGAATATATGTGAATATGAATGAGAGAATGGGCATGCCAGGGCTTCCTGCCACTGCCAATACACTCCAGGCATAATGAGCCCTTTGTGCATCTGGCTCATGTGAGTACTGGGGAGACTTCCCAAGTCTTCCCATCAGGCTAATAAGCAAGTGCCTTTGACTGCTCTCCTGCCTCAAGAATTACTTTTTATCATTATGTTCACCTTCATTATCAGTGTAGTCTAAAAATAATTACGGAAAGTAAACAAAGTGTTATTTATTGTTAAATAAGCTGAGTCTTCCAAGAGAATTATGCTACTTACAATAAGTATTAACTATATGATAGTATATAAACTATATAATAATATGTGCTAACTATATAATAAGGATTAACATTGAATTTTGTTAAATACTTATTCTGTGGCCAAGTATTATCTCTTAGAATTTTGGGAGGTAAGTATAATCGTCTCTATGCTATAGGTAAAGAAATGTAGGCTCAGAGATGTTCACTTATTTGCCCCTAAATGAGTCATTTAATACAACAGAAATGCAACAATTTGAATTCAGCTAGCCCTGCATTCAAAGCTGTGGCTATTTTGGGGCAAAGCTTATATTTACTCAGGGATAACATTGTTGTTGTTGTTTTTTTTTTTTTTTTGAATTTGTATATAATAGTATAAAAGCCATTCTTTTATAGAAAATCTTGTATTGCCGTTTCTAATGCAGGTAGAGTCTGTGATGAGTGCTATGGTGATTCCCTGGGTTAACAAGTTCTTTTAGGCAGACATGAATGACATTGCCAGTACCTTTTAAAAAGGTGAAGAAAAATATCTTGCTCCACTTTTTTGTTTTTAAGATGCTCCAAGTCATAGAAATGGGAAAAGCAAATGGTCATTCCTCTTCAGTTTGACAGACCTGAAATCAATCAAGCAAAACAAAGAGGGTATGGGCTGGTCATATTTAGTATTCTGTCTAAAGGATGACGTTGTTCTCCCTGCTCTGCACTTTCATCATGGAGACAGCAAACTACTGATTGAATCTCTTGAAAAATACGTGGTATTGTGTGAGTAAGTATCAAATTATTTTCTATTTTTTAAAACTGGGTTGTTTTAATCCCAAGGCAAACTATTCTTGTCATTGAGGATCAGCAGCATGTGAACCTATGAGGCTATGAACAACTTTTTTTTTTGGCTTGTTAACTTCGGATCAGAACTGAATGCAATTTTGCTATTTTAGTAATTTGAATCTGAGACTGATGCAGGATTTGGGGGTTCATGAGGAGTCTCCTAAACTTACGAACCCAATTTTTGGGTCCTTATCTTATTTTCAACAAAGAATTGATAAAAAAGGACTTGAGAGGGATAAATTATGGATTATTGAGTTTATTTAGGGATAAATTACAAGGTGTAGGATTCATTTAAGAGAGATGGAGGTCTGGGAAGAGGTTGGAGCAGAGTCCCAAGCACGTGGAAGATAGGACCTAGGGGCTTATGCAGGGAGATTTAGAAGTGGAAGGCATAGCATCTGCCCTGAGTCTCCCCATGGCAGACAGTTAAGAGAGCAAGTGGTGATGGCTTAAGGAAGAACAGCAGAGGTGAAGTAGCAGAGCACAAACCAGGAAATGAAGATGAGAAATGGGTAGTAAAGAGAGTCACTACCTTGGTTACCTGAGTTTAGAGAAATTACACTGGTAGCAGGCCCAGAGTTTAGATGAAATTCCTGCGTGGTAGATCTAGAGTATAAAGAAAATAGACTCAGAGATTTGAGAAAAATCATACATGTAATTACAGCTTTATGCATGAGCACTGAGCATAAAGCAGATAGAAGGCAAGCGGAAAACTACCCAGGCTCAAACAGTGCTCTCCTACCCAGTATGGCTGCATAGGAGAAAGCTAGACCTACTCACATCCAGACAGAGATTACAGAGCAGAGAGATGTGGGAACAGCACAGACAAGCCTTTACAGTCAATTCAAAATGAATTACTTCAGGTATGTAAGGAGAAAGACTTGATTGGTTTGTAGATCAAGGGGACTGACCCCCCCAAAGGCCAGCCCACTTAGGTAGTTTGCTAGACTGTGGGGGCAGCAGGGGGCGCTGCAGCCATTGTGGATGAAAAGACCAGGAATGAGTTCTATTCCTGCCTAGGCAGGCTGGCATCTTCTGGTTCTCTCTTGGGCTGCTTACCCTAACTAAAACTGCCTAAAAGAAGCTAGCTTTCTTCTGAGTCTCCTTCAAGACTATCACCTTATTAGTGTTTTAAAACAAAACTAGTCCAATATTTTTATATGTGAATAGGCATTAGTAGATTTCAGGATAGGCAGTATTATTTTTTAGAGCAAAAGTTTATAGCTATATATGGTTGAGTGAATGACAAGGCTTCAGTCTTATAGATTATTCACTAATTTATGTTTTATAATGAATTTTCTGTTAAGTATACAGTTTTTATTTATAAGGTTGGGCCTTTAGTCAGTCAAGTTTGTGTCCTTGAAAATGGGACCTTCTTACTTTGCAAAAATCTCATGTTGTTTATTCATTTATGTACATCTGTAAACATAATCTCTCTTTTTTTTTTTTGCTTTACTGACAACAAATATTTTTGGGTATCACTTCCCAAGCACTAAACTGATGATTTGATGAATGAAACTGGCATTTTATGAAGGATGGTAACAAGTAAATGGTTTTCAAAACTAAAGAACAAAAATGGGGAAAGTACAAGGAACTTTGGTAGTTTCCAGAAATGGGAGGAGGGGTGACGATGTGCTAAGAAAAGGAGCGTCTAAGCTGAAACCTGAATAGGTGAACCATTAGCAAGAAAGGAGAAATACTTAGCATGAGGAATATTTTGTATGGAGGGGAGAAAACAAACATCTTGTAATCACAGAACAAAGTAGTTCATTATTACAGGTCTGCAGAGTGTGGAGAAGGATAAGTAGGGGGCTAAAGAGCTGAGTAAATACTAGAGCATGAAGAGGTTTGTAAGCCATGTCAGCAAGTTCTCTGGTCATCTATGTGAGCTTAAGGTGGCTTGACATGTAAGAGAAAGGTAACAGACTTATTTAGGATTGGCTATGTAGGGGTGAGAAGGGAGAAACTGAAGCTTTTGACGAGAGAACTGTAGGAGATGATTAACTTGATCAATAAAATTTTTACTTTATAGTACACCTTGTCCAAATTTTGATTATGAAAGACTGGGAGTGAACCAAAGTGGGAAGATTTTGACTGCTTGCCTTCTGGCATACAGTTTTTCCTTACTGCGTTAATCACCCATGGTTGACACTAAGCATACTATTATATCACAGTCTGTGTGGTTGGTCTTGGAACTTGAAGGGAGAAGATGTGAATAGTCTACTGTTGGGAGGATTAAGTGGATTTTTAGGAGAGACTGTTATTGAAGCAGAAGTGTGTTGCTGTTGAATAGCAGGTATTAATCAGTATTGTGACAAAACAAAGGAACTCATTTGTTCTAAGATTGTTGATGAAAGCATTATATCTAGAATGAGGGAAGTCTGTTAGACCCTCTCTGTACTTTACTGGTAAAGTCAGACTTTGGAGAAGTAGGCTTAACTGCTTGTTTTTTTTTTTTTTTTTTTTTTGTGTGTGTGTGTGTGTGTGTTTGCTTTTTGAGACAGTGTCTTGCTCTGTAGCATGGGCTAACCTTGAACTTGCAATTTTTCTGCTTCAGCGTTTGGAGTGCTGGTATTACAGGCACATGCAATTGGGCCTGGATTGGTGGAATAGGCTTAGTTTTAAGACTACATTTTAAATATGCTAGAACTAAAGAAACAATCAGTATAAAAACAAGGCAGAGGTAGTCCATGAGTTCAAGGCCACTCTGAGACTACATGGTGAATTTTAGGTCAGCCTGGGCTAGAGCCAGAAACTACCTCAAAAAATAAAACAAAACAGACAAAAAAAAAAAAAAAAAAAAAAAAAAAAAAAAAAAAAAAAAAAAAAAAAAAAAAAAAAAAAAAAAAAAAAAAAAAAAAAAAAAAAAAAAAAAACCAAGGATGTAAGAACCTAATTCTAAAAAGGTGAGCTTCAGTTGGAACATCAGATACAATCCAAACTTCCTGCTATGCTCAGCGAAAATTGATGCCTGCTCTTTCAAAGCTCTGTTTCTATGTTTTGTGTTCTTTTGAGACAGGGTCTTATATAATCTATGCTGGCCTTGAACTTGATATATAGCAGAGGTTGCCCTTCTAACTCTGTCTCCCAAGTGCTGGGATTGCTGGTGTGCACTTCCATTCACAGTAGCTCTGTTTATGTCTTAAACATCATCACATGGCATTCTGTCCTTTGCTTTAGTCACTTGTTTTTTTGTTTTTTTTTTTTTGAGGTAGGGTCTCGCTCTAGTCCAGGCTGACCTGGAATTCACTCTGTAGTCTCAGGGTGGCCTCGAACTCAAGGTGATCCTCCTACCTCTGCCTCCCAAGTGCTGGGATTAAAGGCGTGCGCCACCATGCCCGGCTAGTCACTTGTTTTTGAGTCCCTTAAATTCCCTAAACTCTTACTGTCATTTGGTCACTTACATACATTTTTGTTTGGTTTGTATGGCTTTCCTCCTCATCTATCTCTGAGGTCTTGATTTAGTATCATTTCCTCAGAAGGGCTTTCTCGAATACCCCTTTCCCATTTAATGCAGATTTCTACGTACACCCCACTGCCACATTTCCTTGTGTGATTCCTTTATGGTACTTATAATCATAAATGATTTTTGTCCGTTTACTTCTTTTTTATTCTGCTGTAGAAAGTAAACTATAAGGACAGGGATGGCATCTTGTTTTCACTTCCCTCCCTTGTTCCTATTACAATGCCTTATACAAAGTTGAATGAATAAATGACATGGTAATTATCAACTTTATAAACACTTTTGAAAGAATTATTTTGAGAAATAAACTCTAGGTTTGTTTTACATAACTTCAAAGAAAAATTAGAAGAGAGTTGTAAAGCCTAGGAGGTAGAATTTTATTTTTAATCTTGATGGGTTTAAGGATAGTGTCAGCAATCACTTAAGCAATTGCTGAATGTGTTGGTGACCTTGTAATGAAGGTAGTATGTTACTTTTTTGGAATTTTTAAGCAAATGAGAAGTATGTACAAATAGTCAATGAGATGTAAGCATGCAGCCGCAAAATTTGCCTCACCTTAGTCTTGAGCTCACTCTGTTTCTGGAATCCTTTGCAAGGCCAGACCACTTGCCATATGAACATGTTAAAAAGCACATTCTCTCCAGGGAGACAGATCCAAGAGAAGGTGCAAGGAAAGAGTTCTGCTAGGCATGCATCTCATTCTCTCCTTATCAGCAGACAGGTCTCCAGGAATGAGTTTCTTTGGAAGCACTTCTGTTTGAAAAAAATGAAGCCATGGAAATGAAGCTACAAGTACATGCTTTTGGTTTTTCATGTTTTTTTTTTTTTTTTTAATTTTTTGAGGGTCTACTTACTATATCTTAGAAGTAGCACTACTTCATGCAGGAAAGAGAGCAATTGTCAACAAAGATACTATGTAATATTGTGGAAAGACCAGCATTAGTTAAATGTAAATTTTCAGCTGTAATAAGTGATGTGAATAAGACATATGACACTGTAAGAATTTAATAGACTAACAGTACTTTTTGTGTGCAGTGTAATTGAAACTACAGAAAAGATCAAAGCTAGCTAAAGGGAGGATGTGGTGAAATGAGATGTGAGTATGTGCAACTTTCAATGATCTGTCAGAGAAAAGCCAGCAGAGGAAATACTAATTAAATTTATGCCACTTCTTTTTTTATATATTTTCCAGTGATAGGGGACAGTTTACTCTTTGTCTATGAATGATCTGAAATGAGTAAGAACAGTACATCAAAATGTTTCCTCTTACAAGGCTGCTGTTCTATAGCCTAAGTTGAAAATAAGTGCTCCTTGTTCCTTTTCTGTCATAAATTATGCCCAATTCTATCCTTTCTTCTAGCCCAGATATTATATAATGAGTATAATTAGCAGAAGAAAGATCCTCCAAATTATTGTCAATCTTAAAGCCACACAATTGTATCATCTGTATCGTATTCTTTTTTCAAAATAAATTTTCATTGTGTATATTCATTGAACATTGTACCATTTTACTAAGGGGCATTTTCATGGAAGTATCTATATTGAGCATATTCCCCCCATACACCCTTCCCCTATCCTTTCTCACCTTTGTTCCCCTAGAGTTTCACTTCAGTTTCATGTCATGTATTTATATAAGACTTTATGTATCTGTATGAAATCTAGAAATGAGACAAAACATGTTTATCTTTTTGAGACAAGC
Source organism: Zapus hudsonius (assembly GCA_004024765.1). Taxonomy (NCBI): domain Eukaryota; kingdom Metazoa; phylum Chordata; class Mammalia; order Rodentia; family Dipodidae; genus Zapus; species Zapus hudsonius. The sequence goes on from PVHP010035716.1 coordinate 16,548, forward strand.
TTAATTTACTTATAGATTATCTCCAGTTGCATGCATTCACCTACAGATAACTTCATTTTGGAAAATTCTATTGTGTCTATATGCATTTTCTTTATCCATTTTTCTGTTGCTGGATACCTAGGTTGGTTCCTTTACTTAGCTGTTGTGAATAGTGCTGCAATAAGCATTGGTGTGCAAGTTGTTTTACTGTAGTTAGTTTGTCTTAGAGTTCTTCGGGTTAGTACCCAGGAATGGTTTAGCTAGGTCATATGGTAGATGTAGTTTTAGTTACTTTTAAAATAGTTTATTTATTTGAGAGAGGGATAAAGAGAGAGAGAATGGGCACGGCACACCAGGGCCTCCATTCACTGCAAACGAACACCAGACACATGTGCCATTTGTCCATCTGGCTTTATGTGGGCACTGGGGAATTGAACTCAGGTCCTTCTGCTTTGCAGGCAAATGCCTTAACCTCTAAGCCATATCTCCAACCCTAGTTTTAGTTTTTTTGAGGGACATCCATACTGATTCCCATAGGTCTATTTTGGATTTCATATCTCTGTTATTGCTGTTGTATCCTGTTATGTTTGAATTGAGAAGAGATAAATGTTATTAAAAGATCTTATCTCAAGCATTTATAATAAACTAGAGGCACGTAGCAGCCAAACAACACATGTATTTTTTATTTTACATACAGAAAAGCTATAGATTTATTATATCTGACTTACTAGGTCATAAAACTCACTGAATAGAAAAAAGACTGGATAATTTGTCTCTGATTATGTGAAATTAGTTGTCTGTTTAGAAAGTATGCTATTTATTCTGCATTTATTGCAAGTGTGGAGACCTATTTCTAGAGCTTTAATAAGAAAACTAAGTACTTGTGGTTGCTTGAACTGTACATAATAATCTTGTTAAATATGTTCATATGTATATGTTTATATAATTACAGTTAATATCTTTAATGATCCTTACCAAATACTTGTATCTTGTCTTTTTATTTTTTAAAAATCATTTCCTTCCTTCCTTCCTTCCTTCCTTCCTTCCTTCCTTCCTTCCTTCCTTCCATCCATCCATCCATCCATCCATCCAAGGTAGGGTCTCACTCTAGCCCAGGCTGACCTGGAATTCAGTATGTAGTCTCAGGCTGGCTTTGAACTCTCAGCGATTCTCCCATCCAGGCCCCTGAGTGCTGGGATTAAAGCCATGTGCCACAACGCCCAGCCATATCTTATATTTTTAACATTTTGTATCTTAATGCTAACAAGCTGTGGAAAATATTTGGAAACTATTTCAAAAGGCATGTTTCCTTATTTGTTCTACATATTACTTGTTTTAATCCTGTAATTGTTTGGTTTTCAAATATATATATTATGTATATTATATTTTTTTGTTGTAATTCTAAACAAGAATTTAGATTATTGCAATATAAACACCTTTGCTTTCCTTAGAGTAAAAATACACTTATTATTTATTTTATATTATGTAACATTTTAAAATGAGTAGAATTTTAATATTACATGTTTCATACAGTTTTGGAGCTTGTTTAAACTATTAAATATTTGTTCCTTATGGGAAATTCCTAGAACTAGAAATTTTTTTTT
>PVHP010035717.1:0-18254 GCA_004024765.1 Zapus hudsonius
CCTCTGCCACAGCACTGCAAACAGCGGCAGGAAGGTGTGCCAAATACTGGCAAGGGGAAGCTGGCTTATAACCCCATAAGCCTGCCCCCAACAACACAGCTTCATTGAGGTTGTAAAACCCAAACTGCCATCAGCTGAGGATCGATCTATCAGAACACATTCAATTGTTTGTGGGGGACACCTGGATCAAACCATGACAGTCTGAGCCCAATGTCACACCTTCCTGCCTCAGTGCTGTGGCAGAGGTGATGTCCAGCCCTCTGCTCATGCCATCGTTTTCCCTGCCAGAATGGAGTCTCCCCTCGAGTCTGTAAGCCAAATAAACCCATTCCTCTACAAGCCGCTTTTGTTTGGGTTCTTCTGCGCAGCAACTAGAAAGCTGACTGCAACAAATGGTAATTTCTCACTGTAGGTTAACTTAGAGGACACAGTGTCCTCATTGTACATGCACTCAAAACCAGTGCAGGCTGGATGAACCCCTGCTGTTCAGATCCAGGATCTATCAAAACCATATTTGAATAGGGGCTGATCATGGATAACGATCACTAAAAGGTGAGCAGAAAACAAGTTCATTTTTTTGAAGCCAACTTTATAGGCAGCTTGGTACGCATAGGGTGGGGGTCCCAGGTTCCCATAGGTTCCATTGTTTAGGTGAAAGGTGTGGTTACTACTCCAGCCAAGCAGCATCCCTGGCATCTGAACTATACCCTATGCTTGCCTACCTCAGTATCACTGAATGCCAGAATATCAGGTGCCAGGGGACTTGGCTAACAAGTGGTACAGGTCTCTGTACTCTATGTAAATACTATTCTTCCCCTGGAAACTGATGATTTCCCCCTTGCCTGACTTGGGAAAATATCTATAGCTATGCAGAAATGCATGCTGGCCCAACAGGTTCAAGAGGCACCGGAGATTTGGTGAGTCTAACAGATCCCAGGTGATGCTTTCCCTCAACTGTGGATTGACATCACCTGGACAGTATCTAAGAGAGATTATAGGTCTCCTATGCCTCTGGTTATCCCAGGACTTACAGTCATTTGGATCTAGAGGAAGAACATTAAGTTTGACCTTGATCTTGTTAGTGATAAAATTCAACTCTGGGCTGGGAAGATGGCTCTGAGGTTTAAGGCACTTGCGTACAAAGTCTGCAAGGCCTGAATTTGATTCCCCAGTACCCACATAAAGCCACATGCACAAAGTGATACATGCATCTGGAGTTCATTTATAGCAGCAAGAGTTCCTAGCATGCCTATATTCACCCTCAAACTCCCTCTCTCTATGTCTCACAATTAAAAAAAATTAAACCCAACTGTGGTGGTTTGAATGTAAATGGCCCCATTAGCCTCAGATATTTTTGATTAAGCTTCATACTTAGTCTTCAGCAGGCAGATCCCTGCCCTAGAAGGTATGTCACTGGGGTGGATCTTTAATCCAGTCCTAAGGTGTATTCAGAGTTAGATCCTGCTTGCTGATGCTGACTGAGTAGAGAGCCAGCTCAAGCTTTGGATGTTTGCTCTCTCTGCTGTGGATGAATGATGATGCGAGCTAGCTTCCTCCACCATGACGAAGCTTCCCCGGGAATCTCTAAGCCTGAAGTAAACCCTTTCCTCCCACCAGCTGCTTCTGGTCAGGTGTTTTTCCAGCAAGAAAGTAACTGCAACAGTAACCCATCCAAACCTACTGACTTCTTACTGAGCTTGGCTCTGCCTCCCTCCTCCTAATCAGGAGTCCCAACTCTTGAGATTCTTTGCTCCAGAAATAAAGACCACTATCATGGAAAGAACGTGGCTTTGGAGTTGGATGATTTCAGATCAAACAGCAGCATTTCCAATACAGTTGGTTGGTGTACTGTCGCAGTCAGTCACACGCCGCTGGGATGAATCTTCAAACCAGGCACAATTTGGGGGAGGAAAGTATTTATTGAAACTACAGATTGAGGGGAAGTTCTGTAACAGTGAAAGAGGCTGGCTCTCTTTCACAGGTCTGAGCAGAGAAAGAAACCCATCACCTACACCACACACACAAAACAGGGAACAGGCAGCAGAGATGGGGGGGCAAGGAAAGAATTTCTTCCCTTTTATATAGCTGTAGGGCGAGGTCCTGCAACCTTATCCCAGACTTAATGGCTTCCTGAGTCTCCGGAATTTCCTTCCTGCATGGCCCACACAGGAAAGGATGTTTACTTCCAGCTTCTCTGAGCTTCTTTACATCCTGCCCCCTACTGAGAGGCTGCCTTCCTGTAAACATCCTCAGAGACCTACCCAAGATAATTAAAAAGATCAAGATGACAACAAAACCTAACCATCACATGTACACACACTAAGACACATATAGGGAGGTCAGCGGACATCAGGACATCATCAGGTGTGACTATGCTCAGTGGCTGCCTCCCTCTTGCTGGAGGTGTGCTGGGATTACAAACACTAAAGAATCTGTCTTTCACGTGGGTTCTAGAGCTCTCCACTCAGCAAGCACTTTATCCACTGAGCCATCTCTCTAGCCCAACTATCTCCTTTCAGCCTGTCTTCTGTCAGTTTAGTCACAGGCCCTTCAACACATAACCTAAGAGGGTAGAGAAAAGGTCCTTTTGCCTCTCAACACTGTAGCTCTGCATACCAAGTGCAAATTGAATCATGTAAATATTAAAACAAAATAAGGACCATAATGTGCTATGCCCTGGGACATCCACCTGTAATAAACACCCTTCCAGCTGTAATATATGAAATCATAAACTCCCTTAATCTTAACAATAACCAAATGCAATACCATGAGGACATCAATGTCTTACCTCCACCAACGGCTGACCTTCTGAAGGGGTCCAAATCAGCTTGCCCATCAACCTGGTCCCCTTCTTGTGATGTTTGTGTCTATAGGTGAAACAGACCAGAACAATGCTGGCTGAGTTGTCTTATGTGTGAAATGGGAGGGAGAGAAGAATGGATACAGATGGAGGGAGGGGTGAGGAGAAGAAAGGAGAGTTGGGGTGAGGAGAGAGGACTTAAAGGTGAAGACAGTTGTTCTTTCATGAGGGATGATATGATTAAGAAGATGGTGGAAAATAGGTGTGTGAATGTTTTTTTTTTAAATTTAGGGATAGAATTCTTTGTCATGTCTCAATGAGAGTTCAATAAAGAACAAAGTTGCTTCAGTGTATTTCAGCTAGTAGACTACTCAGACCTGTCCTGAGGAAAGTGAGCAGTATGTCAACTGTGATGGTTAAGTTTATTTGTCAACTTGACCAATGTAATAATCCATAATAATCTTGGGCAGGTCTCTGAGTTTGCCTGCAGGAAGGATTGACAAATTCCTTTTGGGATTTTGGAGAAGATTTGTGATGGTTAAATTTGTAAAATCCATAGTAATCTTGGGTGGGTCTCTGAGTTTGGGATTTTGGAGAAGGGAGGAGTTCCTTTCTCCAAAGTGAGCCCTTTTCCCCCAGTGGGTGGGCCTTCCAGAAGGGGACTAAATATAAGGAAACTTAAGGGGAAGGAGACGCTCTTCTGGTGCTTGTTTGTGACTTGCACTTGCATCCTGCTCTTCTACCCTTTCCTGGACATTGGAACCCAGTTTCCTCAGCCTCACATTGTGGACTGAAGAGCAGCTGCTCCCCAGGAAACCATCAGGCCTTCTGGGCTGGATTGGGACTGCTGAGACATCCAGCCATGTGGACTGAACAGCTACTGGTTCCTTCAGCTGTGGCCTACAGACTGCTGTTGTTGGACTGTCGTAAGCTACCCCAATAAACTCCCTTTTATTATACTCCATTCTATCAACTCTATTTCCTCTAGAGAACCCTGACTAATACATGAGCAATGCAGATAATTATTCCTATTGTGGAGGTGAAACAGACTTCCTAAGGTGGAAGAGCTGGGTTGGGTCCCATCTAGTGTTCCCCTTAATTTTACCACACTGCCCATGCTTTACTGCCCTGTGGAGCCCATGTGGATGAGACAGGTGAAGTCTCTTTTCCATGGAAACCTTTTCTTTAAGAATCAGACAATGGGCTGGAGAGATTGCTCAGCGGTTAATGTACTTACCTCCAGTGCCTAAGACTCTGGGTTCAATTCCCCAGTACCCACATAAGCCAGACCCACAAGGTGGTGGCCCTGGTGCACTCCTGCTCTCTCTCTCCCTCTCTCTCTCTGTCTCTCTCTCTCTGCTTGAAAATGAATAAATAAAATATATTTTAAAAAATCAGACAACCATCTTATTATATTGTGGTAAATACCTCTAATGATTTTTTTCCCCAAATCCCAACCTTCCCTTTGGTCTCCTCCTCCTCTTCTGTTCCTCCCTCTCTTCCTCCCCCATCTCCAAAGTTATGTGCACATTCCTGACTAAAACTATATCCTATATATGTATGTGGCTGGTGGATAAGATAATCTAAAGGAGGTTGCAGTCCATTTTTGCTTGTTTTGTAAAAGATATGAAACAAAGAACAAAATTTAAACAAGCTGAGAAACAGACTAGACTGGGCTGTAACCTTAGGGGAATTGCTTACATCCTCTGAGCTCAGTTTTCTTGTCTTTAAAACAAGGCTAATGAGAGCACATTGAAGTGTATTGGGAGAATTACACAAAGGAAGTCCCGCTCAGGTGCATGGCACAGTGCTGTTCCAAACGTACTCAATAAATACTGGCTCTGAAAGGCAGAGGTTTCATCCTCCCCTTGCCCCAACCTCTTCCCCAAAACCCCAGTGCTTCATAATTATGGCTCCTGTTGCCTTGTTTGTCCCTCCCTCCTACATACCACTCATATCTGACTTGGGAGTTCTTACAGTATAAAAATGGCTCCTTCATCATAAGATGTGTCACTTAAGATCAGGCAGTCCACCTGTGCTAGAAGGCACAGTCCACTCCCTGCAGCTGGCTCACCACCTAGGGCTCATTGTGGGTGAAGCAGGACTAGAGTGAGGTCCTTCCTGCTCCTCAGTCTGCAGGAGACCATTGATCACTTGGGATGTGCAGGGTTAATGTCCCTTCCTGATTAATCAATGTATCACTGGCCAGAGCCCTCTACCATCCCTGACCTGAAGGGCTCTGAAGTCCTCTTTGTTATTAATAGGTGGTAGCCTTACCAAGCAGAGGGGCTCCCCCACCCCTCACCTTGCAGACATCTATGCAGCTTCTTCCCTTAGGACCAAGGCTGTCTAGAATGCAGGAGAAGTTAGAAGCTAGCCTTTACCTCAGCCCAGCTCTACTGCGGCATGGTCAGAAAATCCTCAGAGATGGGGAGGGTGACCCTGTAGGTCTTGCTTTCAGGAGCTCTAGCTTAGAGCACTGTGCTGGAAATATTCTAAGTTCCCTGTGTCTGACCCAGGCTAGGAATGCACCTGTTTTAATCTCCAAAGTTTCTGAGATGGAAGATGTGCTTTTCTTCTCTTTACCCATAAAATTTAGAACAGTCAAATTAACCCAATCAGAACAGTAAAGTTATTGCAGATTTTTTGCTGCATGTGTTGGGTAAGATTTACACTTGTGGTGGTCGTGAACAAAGCACATCAACAAACTCTGAGAGTCCCTGGCAGCCAGTGCTCATGGGGGGTGGGCGTGAGGTGATGGCTCCTCCCAAGTGATACTGTAAGCAGTATTAATAGATGCTGTGAGGAGACAGGAACCTGCAAAGATCTGAACGGTTTCAGTGCAACCAGGATGGGAAGGAGTGACTGCAGTGTGAGCAATGACAGTGCTGGGACCTTTTCCATGCAGCACAGATCTGAAATTAACCATAACAGTGCACTTGACAACAAGGACCATGGACAGACACTTCTGCACCTGCACAGAGATAGTGCCTACCAATTGCTGTGGAAGCTCAGGAGTTTTTCCACCTGTTACCATGACTCTCTAGGAATAAGTCACTGTGGTAATTTCCTCTTACCCAGGGGATTTCCAAAACCTTGCCCAGTACTGACCTCTCTCCGGAACTATGTGCTTTTCCTACATACAATAATAAAATAGAATCACTATAAAATGCAACAGTTGTAACAATGTGTTGTGATAAAAGCTACTGAAAAGTTAATTTTTGTTTCTATAATTTTTATTTATTTAATTTTTTTCATATATTGGGCTGGCTGAAACCTTGGAAAGCAAAAGCATTGGTAAGGGGGTCACTACTGTATATCTCACATGAGCCTGCAAATTTTATAAGCTATTAAAAATGACAAATAAATTGTATGGAGAGCAGTCTGAAAACAGTATTTGTTGCATGCCCTGCAATCCTTAGTGGTGGCCTGTTTTGAGATAAGTAACAACTCATGTCAGCTTGGAGGAAGACATTTCTTTTTTTTAGTTTAAACTTAATTTATCATTTTTAATTTTTATCTTTAATTTTTATTTATTATTTTCTGTGGGAGCAGTGTATGCGTGGTATGTGCATGTGTATGTGCCCAGATGGTGCCCATGTGGTACCTGCCTCAGTGGCTGGAACAGGGCATTGGGTGTCCTATTCCATCATTCTCCTGCCCATTCTTATTTGAACTAGAGATGCTTCCTGGTCTCAGAGAATGACATCTTTTCTGCAAGCACTGGTCTCTGCACCCCTATGGGACTGGGGCTTTCAGATACACAAGACCATGCTCAGCTGCTTATGTGGCTCCTGGTAATTGAACTCAAGCAGTTTCTCAGGCCTCCTCAGGCCCTCATTCGTGTACAGGAAGTGAGTATAATAGCCAAGCCATCTCTCCAACCCATTATTGTTATTTTCCTTTGGGCAATTTGGAAGCAGTCTTTTTTGAGAACTGTACAGACCTCATTTCATTAAGTTCCTTCTATTTGCTTTCATGGGTTGACATTACATATGCTTTCTAAATGAATATTCCCCAGCCTCAGACAGTAAATAATTTTACCAAAGTGAACCATCTGTATTGGAAATTCTGCCATTGGATCTGAAATCATCCAACTCCAAAGCCACGTTCTTTCCATGATAGTGGTCTTTATTTCTGGAGCAAGGAATCTCAAGATTTGGGACTCCTGATTAGAAGGAGGGAGGCAGAGCCAAGCTCAGTAAGAAGTAAGTAGGTTTGGATGGATTCCTGTTGCGGTTACCTTCTCATTGGTTGTCTTTCCAACAAAGAGTTCTCTGGAGTGGGCGTGGCTGCTATGGTAATGCCCACATCCAGGGGAATATTTCAAGAAGCTCATTTGTTCCAAACCCAGGCTTTCTGTGGTGCCTCAGCCCCAGCCCCTTAGAAAGTTTCAGGAAACAGTAGCCAGTGCAAGTGATTTGGAGTATGAAACAGAACGGACAGGTGTGACAACGTGATGCCATCAGACAAGCCCAGATTAAGACATAAAATAAATCCTACTTCAAGATAAAGTAGAAGGGTGACTGGGCTCTCAAACAGGGCCTTCATTAAATAAATCTCCATGAATTGATGGATTGGACAAGTAGAACTGCAAACGGAATATTCTGCCCAGTGTTTAAGAGATAAACAGTTTATTTTCCTGGTTTCCGAGTCCTTCGTTTCTGACAGTGTCTGGTAAGGTCTCTTAATAGCTTAAGAGGAATAATTTTAACAAACAAGTAAATATTGTTCTACCCTTCCAGGCTGTTTGCCTAAAATCTGGATTCATTGATAGGTGTGTGTATGGGTGGGGGGAGTATTATAATCTACATGTAATAGGCATTATGAGTCAGTTTGGGACAGATCATTATAAAATTCCATTATCACCACTACAAGTTGGACTATTTGTCATCACAGAAGAGATGACAAGCTCAGAAATACTACATTTGTTATTATCAGATGATAAATGATATTCCATTAAAGCTGCAATACATCATCAGCAGTGCTGCGAAGAAGATATCAAACCTATCAGGACTTGACTTATAATTTAATTTTCAAAAGCTGTCGACTAAAATTCCAAAGGCTAAGCATTTTCATTTTTAAAGTTCATCTTATTTATTTTCCTCATCTGTTAGTCTAATTTTGGTGATATGGCAAAAATAACTGATTATGTGCAATGTATAATTCTCTTCTTTTGATTAGGTAATATATCAGGTGTCACTTAGGTATTAAAAATTAAATGACAGATAATAAAACAAGAGAGTCTGGTAAAAGACACCTTATTTTGATTTACTCGCATTTTGAAGTCTAACAGTAGAGGACGGGTCAATATTTGTTAAAGATACCCACATGCTGTAGAAAAGCCCATTTCCTACTATTAGGCTCCTGCCATGACGCCCATGGGCAAACTTTCCATTTGGTGTTAATACAATCTTTTCACAGATGAACACCAATTCTTTCTTTCTCAGATCTGTGAATCATAATCACATGCTCCATCTGTGTTTTCCCCTGCTACCATCTTTACCAACGTTAAGCACTCCAAAGGGGCCAAGGAAGGAGAAACTCTGACCTTTCTATTGGCAAAAACATGAAGATGCACTGGATTTATGAGCATCCTGTCAATTCATAGGCTCTCTCACGTTTGAAATGTTTGTGTGCCTCCCGGTATAACTTGTAGATGCGATGGGAGAATAGGAGAATCGGAGAACATCTCTGGGGTCATCTTTCAGGCTCAGAGAAGGGAAGAGATGTGCTCGATGTCACTCAGCAACTGAGAAAAATGATGAGAGAAGACGTCATTATACTAAATACTTATTCTGATTTCAACAGTGTTTGTGAGAAATGTGATTGCTAATACTCAATGTATGGCTGGGGGTCCAGCTTACAGCTGATACTTCTTTTTTTTAAATATATATTTATTGTCCATAATGAGTTACATTATTTAGTGGGCAAATAATGAGTTGTTATCCCCAATTCCCCAATTCTCCCCTCCCCATCCCCGATCAGTTGGATAGCCTCCTCCGTGGGCTGTCTGTATTAGTCCTTGTGGCAGGGGATCCTGGATATCCTTCTTTTTAAAGAATAACAAAATGAACAAAGATGGATGGATGGATGGATGGATGGATGGAAAAATTATTGCATGCTTCTCTAATTCTTTATCAAACATCAGATTTCTGTATAGTAATCCTTTAGGCACAACTCATTTTTACATTTTGCAAATGAAAAATGTAAGATGCACCCCATAATTGTGATGGCTGTTCCTGGGACTGAGCAGAGCTTCAGGACATCGTGTGCACCCTAAAATAGCAATACATTGAGAGAAGAAAAAAGACTAGAAGTATTAGAAACAATTCCATTCAATTCAAAGAACTCTTCCTCCTCTTCTCCTGGTAAAATATGCTTGTGTGGGGATGGGACAGTATTAACCTAACCATGAAGACCTAGGCTGAATCACAAGCTCTTGGTTCAAGTGAGAGAATGTGTTTCAATAAATAAATGAAGAGTGCAGAAAACACGTATGTGTGCATGTGTACCCATATGTGTAATAGATGCACATGCAAAAAAAATGCATGTGTGACATAAACGTTGCCCTTTCAACCACTTTCAAGTATTCAAAGGCATGATTACATTTTAAATGCTGTGATAATAGTACCCTGGTCATTTCCCAAATCGATACAACACATCAAAAAGAACCCCCGCACCCATTGTGCAATAATCTCCCTCTATCCACTGGGACCTCTACTCTGCTTTCTCTATAAATTTGCCTATTTTAATTATTTCCTAGAGGTGGAGCAATCTTCGTCCTTTGTGCAAATGGCTGTCTTTTTTACCTATTAAAATTATATACGTAGTTGTATATGTGATTAGTTGCAAATATATATGAAGGAATCGATGCATTTCAGTTCAGATGCAACGTCTCCCACACGTCTTACCCTTCCTTTCTTTCCTGGAGAGAACCTATGGCTGCAGTGTGGTGCGCATGGTTTTGTGACACTTCGCAAAGCTTTGGCTGAATGGCACCTTGAAGCTGTTTCACCTTCCTGAGCCCCTGTGTCTGCCTGGGGAGATGCATCGACAACCTCTGTCTCAGAACTGGAGGAAAGATGCTAAGGCACCTAACACAGTGCCAGGAAAACAGAACACCTAAGGGTCACCACTTATTACATGCAGCTTTGATCTTTAAAGGCAAAGACATGATCACATGATTGCTGTTGTCCTTTTGGTTACTGTTTAAAACTCCTTTGTCATCTGTGACCACACTCCTACCTCAGCCAGTCTTAACTGCTCTATCATAGTAAAGCACTGTTGTTTGTTTACAAATATATCCATCTGATAATGTTATTTTGTTCCATGAACTCCGTGGAGCATGTCGTTCTGGAACCAATGCTGTTCGAAAATTGGGTCAATGCCACCACAGGGCTCTGGAAGTAATGATGCCCAGAGGATGAACCATTCCATGAACCCCAAATGTGTCCCCAGCATTGTATGTCTCATTTCTGATCCTCATCACCGCGTTCTGCCTCCCTGCAAATGACCTCCCGAGTAGGTAGAGACAGCTCTGTCTCCTTCCTAGCAGGTGGTTCTTGTCACTCTGGAGAGCTCCATATTTCAACATCCATTGACCTGAACAAGACCCAAGGTCTAGGGTAGCCTATTTCCTCTGCCTGGTTTGGTCTAAGAAGTGAAGAGGATGATAGATAGAAGCTGGACATTGAGTAGAGAATTTGAGACACGTGTGGAGAGACACTAAATGGGAAAGCAATATGGTCAGAACCCCTCAAAGATGTGTTCCAAAGAAAGACTGGAGGTCACATTTCCTTTGCTAGTTTACGTTCAGTTTCATGGGTGAATCTGAAAAGCAGGGTTTTTTTTTCCCTCTTTGAGTGAGAATTTACCCAGAAACACAGGCAAACAAAAGCACAGATAAAAGACAATTATACCTTAGGGCTATCTATAATCTTCTTGACCCCTGTGTGGAAGGAATAGAAGGTTCCTGGTGAGAGGGCAGCTCAAGGTGATAGTTTCCTAATCATCTGGCCAAAATACGGCTCATGTTGGCAAATCTGAAGCAGGGATAATTCAGTTGCCCATGGGACACCCTGGAGACCTTGTTTAGGGAGGGAGGGAGAAAGCATATCTTTCAGGAAGTCTTGACAATTAGGATAAAGATTTTTGTCCTGCTGTTTTATAGCCATAGGCAGGAGCTGGGTATTGTTCTGTCGTTAGGAACAATTAAATATTCCAGGTCTGGGAAACATATACTCAACCTACCAGTCCTTATTACAAATAGAGTGAAATAAAAGCCAACTATTCTTTTACATTCTATGTTAACTGAATTTAAGTATGCATTCAAATGTCTAGCCTATAACCCAGTTGCATCAGCCAGCTTTATATGAAAAGCTATAAGAGTCACCTACTTCTAATGAAAGTCCAGTGACCAGAGGTCCTCTTCATACACAGTGGTGTTTCCTTGGTAGAGCTCAGGTCCTGGGAAAAGGAATTTTCCAGAGGACCCTTGTCGAGTTGGTATTTTTATTACTTGGAACTCCATTTATCCTCTTATCTATTAAAATTCTTCCCAATTTTCCCAGCCATCTTTAAATTCCATACGCTCTATGAAATCTCTCCCCACCCACCACCACTCTAGCCCATAGATTTTTCTGGTGTGGGCTGAATGCTAGGCAAGGCGGTTTGGGGTATTTCTTCCATTCCAGACAGTTTAGTGATACTGTAAAGGCATGGAAACAGAGGCAGTCTGTCATCTTCCTTCTGGATCTTTTAGGGGCATTCTGAGATGAGGCTCAAAAAATATGTGGGGTTGTAATCCACTCAATAATAATGTAAAAATCTCCACTCAGAAGAGGAAAAACATTACCCATCTTCCTTTATTTTTTTCTTAGCTGAATAATGAAGTTCTTGGACCAATGCAGTATTTGTACAGAGGAGTCTCAGTCTAGCAATAGAAAAGGACATGTTTTATTTTGGAATCACTGGACTTGTCTCACTTTTTACAGCCCATGACTTAAACAGGCCACTCTAGGCAACATACGTTTATGTATGATCTCAGAAAGTAGCAAACTTGGACTGAAGAGATGGCTTAGCGATTAAGGCACTGCCTGCAATGCAGAAGGACCAGATTTTGATTCCCCAGTGCCCATGTAAAGCCAGAAGCACAAGAGGGTGCATGTGTCTGGAGTTCATCTGCAGTGGCTGGAGGCTTTGGCGTGCCCATTCTCTCTCTCTCTCTCTCTCTCTCTCTCTCTCTCTCTCTCTCTCTCTCTCTCCCTCTTCCTAATAAAATATTAAAAAAAAGAAAGTACCAATCTCAGAGTATGGTAAGCTTCAGATAAGAAAAAGAAGGTAAAGAGAGAAATGAACAATCTACAGTGGTATTTACCACGTGTGATGGGAGTCATTTAGAAAAAAAAAAAGGTTTAGATGGCTCTGTATGGTTGCTGGGAAAATCCCCAGGGAGGTTGTGTGTGTGTGTGTGTGTGTGTGTGTCTTTACAAGATGTCTCTGTAGCATTGGTAGGCTAATAACCTATACGAAGGAGCAATAGGCAGCATTTCCCAAACCTAGTGATCTCTTCATTTCAGCCTCTCGATACAGATCATTCTCCAGGTCTTATATTTGGATTGCTACTCATTCATCCATCACTCATGCAGAGCTTCATTGAGTCTTCGGATATACACAAGGCAACCTGATGTTTATCAAGCAGGAGAAATGCCAATTCTCACCTTTTCCACCCACCCCACCGATGCGGCATCCTGTCTTGTAATCACATCAGTGTGTTCAGGAGGCTTCTATAGGCCTAATATACCTCTTCTACCAGCTGCTTATTTTGCATAGCAATGTCTATTCTTCAAACATCGTTATGCTCTCTGCACAGAATAAACATATCACTGTGAGGTTATTATCAATAATCTTTTTAACATATAAGATAGGGGGCTAAACCCTGCCAGAAACGTCACTCCTGCTCTGAGAACCCAAATACTAATAATATAGGATAGGCACACAACATAGCTAGGAATTCAATACAAAGCAAATAGAAAAAGATTGTTTGTCCACTAGGTTTAAGGTAAATTCATTTTACTGTGATACTGCTAAACCCAAATTGGAAGCTGTGGTTTGAAGCTAAAGTTACATCAGAAGATACACAGAGTTCAATTACTTCCCCAGGCTTACACACAAGAGGGAGCAGAGCAAGAGGAGGCACTATGGACTCTAAGCCAGTCAGACCACTGCCTCAGCATCCCGGAGTCGATTCTGAGAAGTCAAAAGATAACTAACTGCAGAGTGTGAAAAAGAGAAAGAAGGCAAAATTCATCCCAAGACTGCGTGGTACGATTCAAATAGAGCTCTCTCTGACCATAGTACTAAGGGCAAGGTCGGTGGGTAGACAGACAGACAGAGATCGAGTACTTATCAAAAGACAGCTGATGCTCAGAACCAACCTCCAGGAAATAGAATGCACTGCCTCTCACCTTCAGCAGCGCCTCATGGTCAAGGACATTTAAGCAGACTGGACCACGTCCTTGGCTCTGTGTTTCATGTTATCTAGCTGCATGTGTGTGAGTGGTGTGCATGCATGTTCACGTGTGTGTGGGTGCACACACAGGTGTGTCCATGTATGTATGTGAGGCCAGGCATTGGTATCCTGTCTTTCTCCATTGCTCTCCACTTTAGTTACTGAGGAATGGTCTCTGGCTCAGCCAGCTAAGCAGCTTGCCTCGGGGATCCCCTGTCTGCCTCGGAGCACTGGGATTTACAGGTGCCACAAGACCCATGTGGCATTTACCAGGCTGCTAGGGATTCAAGTACCAGTTCTCCCATTTGTGCAGTAAGCATTGAGCCATGCCCCAGCCTCGGCTCTACTTTGAAACAGATGTGGACTTAGTACAAAGATGGAGCCAAGGCCACCAGCAACGTCTTCAAAACCATGTCCCAGCTGACATCCTTTAGAGACTGCATCATACCCTGACCAGACTGTCACAAGATCATTCAATCATGACCTCAAGGAAGGCCCTCCCATAATGACAGTTTGAAGCCATACAAACAGATTTTATAAACTCATAGAAAACAGAACTGGAGGTGAGCTTAGGACTCTATCCTTTTGGCTAAAGCAGTTTAACTCTAGAAATCCTCCATAAATATATTTAATCATTCTCAGTCGATAATACCAGAGTCCAGATTTGTTTTTCGGTATAAAGTAGAGCTTCCAGGAAATCATGTTAAGTTTCAGAATGGAAGGGAAAGAAATACTGGTTAGGACTGGTAGTTGTACCAAGCACGGAGGAATGACGGATGAGATGGGAAGACTCAGAAAGAATATTCCACAAGCAGTCCCGGAGAGGCTCAGAGTCCTCCGAACACATCTGAGAGGAAGGACATTAAAGGTGTCATCCCCGGGCCTTTTCTGGCTGCATTCTGACAGCTTCAGGAAGTCACCTTCCCTAATAACCATTTCTCCTCTGGCCACATTCCCTCCATCATCTCACTGCTGGTTTGCTCAGCTTCTCTCAAAGGGCTAGATTATCATTTAGAACCCGTCCCTACTATCTGTAATTTTGGGATGTAATTCTGATGGAAAAAATCAGAGGTTTGGTGTTCCAGAAGCAGGGTGATACAAGAGACATAGACTCTAAATCAGCTCCCTGGACAATGAGAGCCCAGGCTCACGTCTCACCCACTGCACCTGAGAACATGCAGCTTGCTTTCATTCAGGGAACAGGAGTGGTGGGCTACATTCAGGTACAAATTTCCACCTGCACAGGTAGGTTTCCTCTCATCTAGGGACTACCCATGAGCTAACACACAGAAAATTCCCAATCACACCAGCCACTCACAAATTCCTGCGGGCCATCTTGGACCTGCTCTCAGGACTGGTTGGATATGTCTTGGGGTAACACAAGTCCATAGATAACCTTCCAACAGGTTTAAGAGAAGGTCAGAGATCCATCCTGGTTTCCTGGTCCTTTCAGCTCCTCTCAGCCAGGTGTTTTGTCTTTGGAGACAGGGCCATAGGATAAGGCCAACTGAGTTCCAGCAATGCCTTGTCCTTACTTATTTTTTCCTGTCTGACATGTGTCTCTGCACACTCTCAGGGTGCTTCCAAGAACCCACCTCCAAATCAGTTGCTTGTCCCCAAAGCTGTGTCTAGGGAGCTACTTTTCAGAGGACCCCAGGTTTACTCATCAATGGAAGGCTTATGTCCACCATCTTGGGCCCTTCTGGACATAGTTATATTGCTCGGTCTCCTTCCATGGGACTCATAAGAGAAAGCAATGAAGAAAGCCTTAGTGGAAGTTGCTGTAAAAACTATAGCCCTGGGCGTCATGTTCATCCCCCCCCCACCCTACCCCATGATTCATCTCTGTCTTCTTTTTCAAATTTGATTTTAAATATTTACAGCATCATACATCTTCCCCACCAGATATTACTAATGAACTGTTATTGTCTGCAAAACTTACCAGATGAGTGATGGCCAACTTAAAAAGGGCATCAATGTTTTATTCGTAAAATAGAAGCTCAGAACAGAAAGCGATTGCACATTGTTAGGCCTTTCATCCCTATTATTATTGATTTTTTTTTTTGTGGCGAGGAAGCATTCTGGCAATTAGCAGAATCAAATGGAACTGAAGATTCCATAAGGCAGAGGTAACATACTGTATGAGTATGAAAATATTGATATATGCTTAACATTAAGTAGGATAAATTTCGAAAAAAAAATTGTACATTTTCAACCTGCAAAGGTCAATTAAAAGGAGGAAAAGGAGCCGGGCATGGTGGTGCACATCTTTAGTCCCAGCACTCAGGAGGCAGAGATAGGAGGATTTCCATGAGTTCCAGGCCTCCCTGAGACTACATAGTGAATTCCACATTAGCCTGGGCTACAGCGAGACCCTACCTGGAAAAACAAAAACCAAAAAAAAAAAAAAAAACAGGAAATACCATTTATGGGGGTTTAAATCTCACTGATAAAGGAGCAGCTCCAAAGACTGGGTTGCCTTGCCAGAAAGAAGGCAGTGAGTGCTTGTGTTGTTCCATGTTTTGGGGTTGACAGGAAACATCTCGCATCCTGGCCACAGCATCCTAGAGATGACCTGCTTCCACCCACATCTGGCCTCACTTTCTTTTCTTCTTGCTTGTTCACAGCTGTGAACCCCATGAGAGGCTCCTCATTTGATTCTGGCAGGTAGCAGGGTCTCAACAGGCAGGACAGGGACCAAACAGTGACTGGATTCCATGAGCCACACAAAGCTCAGTGGTCCTTCTCAGCTGTGTGACCTGGAGTCCACCAACCTGGATCTCTATGGGCCTCATCAGTTGAACACTTTCTTTATCTTTTAGGTAGAAAAAAAAGAATGCCTAGGCCAATGGAGTTAATGTTCACTGTAGGGGGCCTGGGACCTCAGAAGTCTTCTGTATTGGTGGCTATCAACTGCCCAGCAGAGTAGCAAGGACTATTTCTATTAGCAAACTCTCTTTAGTTATGGGAGGATGTGTTTATTTATTTGTTTGTTCATTTGTTCATTTATCATTCATTGATTCGGGTGCTGGTGATGGAACAAAGGACACATGCATCTTATGTAAGTGTTTTACCAATTGATGATAAGATTTTAAAGATGTTTCTAGAAAAGATCTAGAAGGAAGGACGCCCTTCCCCCAGACTAACTGTCCCTTCCAGTGATGGACTGTATTTCAAGAAAGTGCAGGAGAACACGGCCAGCACCTTTGGCTTGGCTGCCTGTGCTGTTATATGCATCTACCCTGTTCTGGCTCTCCCTCCATCCTCCGCAGACACTGGGTCCCAGCTTCATCAGCCTTGCAATGCAGACTGAAGACCAATGTCTCTCAAGGAAGCCTCCCAGCCTTCATTGGAAGACTGGGATTCCAGCCTCACGGATTGAGTCGCTACCAAGCTCTCAGACTTTCTAGCTTTTATCCAGCCTGTTGGACTGTCCAGCCTGTATCATGTAACTAATTTAATAAATCCCCTTTATAACATATAATCGTTGCACTGGTTCTGTACCGCTAGAAAACCCCGAATTAATACAACCACTGAGCTATGCCTCCAGCCCAGGGCTTGCATCTTCAAACGCTTAGTCTTTGTCCAGTAAATCTCCCTCCCAATGATTAACATCCCAGACTAGGTAAGATCAAGAGATTTATAGGAGTTAGAGGATCTGACACCATGAACTTTAGGCTGTTGCCAATAATTCCCTTCTAAGGTGATGGGGAATGATTGAGACCCCAACTCCATCTGATAGCCTCCTTAAAATGGAGGCCAGCACAACTTCTCTGGACTCTACTCTCCTCAGCTGGAATCAGGAGAGAGCAGACCATACTGTGAAACCAAAGCAGTACCGAATGCCAGACTTGGAAGATGGTGTGTCAAGCTCTGGGTTCAACTCCCCGACTGGCTTTAGAGATCCTTGGATGCTATGGCCCTGGGTATTTTGAAAGTAGCAGCCTTGTGTTTCTAGGTCTGGGGCTGGAATGGGGACATTATCACTCTCTTCTCTATGTGGCTTAGAAAAATACTGGGTCCTACCTGGGCCTCAGATTCCTCATCTGAAAACAAGAAACATGAGGCTGTTTTAATGAGCTAAGTGCCTGGCAAGTGTTCTGTACAGAACCGGATACATGCATAGTAAATGCCCAAAACATTGCCAATACTGCTCAAGTCTCAGTCTTGTCTCTAAAATTGGATGTTCTTATCTTTCTGTCTCCAAGCCTACAGAGAAGCTCTTCATAGGATGAGCTCTCAATATAGCCTCAAAAGAGGATGTTCTTGTTTGCCAACCAGGTTTCAGATGACCACCTGAAAGCGAGGCAGGCAGCAAAGGGAATCATTTAGCCAGGGCATTGCATGGTTTGAGAAGTAAACACACTCATTTCTTAAACAATATGCCTAGTAACCTGTTGGGAACCTGAGACCCCCACCCATGCTAAACTGCATGGACACCCTGCTCCACACAATAAACTAGTTTTTCCCCTCCCCTTAATAACCATTATCTATGACCAGTGCCCCTTGGAACAGTCTTTAAATAGAGGCAGGATTGGAAGAGCAGGGGCCATCCATCCTGGACTGGTTTTGAGTGCATGCGTAGTAAGGTCAACTCTGTCTTCTAAGTATACTTATAGGGAGAAACCTCTACTTACCATCTTATGTATCACTGGAAGGGACAGGCACAGTAGAGAAAACATTATAGGACCCAAATCCATCAATCAAACTACACCCCTAGCAGCTGATCCATCTTCCCTTCAAAATCCTATAAAGAGAAGTGCCAGACCACTTCCTGTTGCCCTCGAGTCCTCCTCACTCAAGTCTCAAGTGCCCCTGCCTCTTTGGCATTGTATTCAACCTTTATTATCACTCTGCTCTTAGTAAAATGTTTGTTTTTCATTATAATTACTGTGTACATCACACACACATATATATACATATATGTATATATGTATATAT
>PVHP010035718.1:0-18304 GCA_004024765.1 Zapus hudsonius
TTAGGGTGGCCTTGAATTCATGGTGATCCTCCTACCTCTGCCTCCTGAGTACTGGGATTAAAGGCGTGTGCCACTACAACCTACTGAAGTTCTTTTTATTGTCTTAAAACAAAAAATACGCTGTCATCCTGTCCTGATAGCCCAGGCCTATAATTGTAGCTGCTTATGAGGCTGAATCAGGAGAATCACAAGTTCAAGGCCTGCCTGGAATTCATGGGGGACTTCTGATTCAAACCACCAGACCAGGCATAGGCTTTCCAAGCAAACATCTTTAACTACTGAGCCATCTTCCCAGCTCTCTGTTTTCATCATCATCATCATCATCATCATCATCATCATTTCAGGTAGGGACTAAAGGCATGTGCTACCACACCTGACTTTGATTTTTTAATAAAAAGGTTGTACTCCTGCCCCTGCCCAAAATCTGGCAAAGGTCTTTAAGGCTACTGGTATTCATTGTGGGGACCTAGAGGCCTCAGTCAATCTCTTGGGGGTAAGATCCAGTGCCTCAGGCTATTAATGACCCTGAGGCTCTTATAATCTTTCCGCCCCCCCCCCATTTACAAAATAAGAACTACAATTTCTGGCTCTTCTAGCATAATAAATTTAGTTTATTGACCATCTTTCCAGTTAGAATATATTGTTCTATGACTAGGTGTTTTGTTTGATTTTAGTTTTTGGATTGTTTTCTACAGTGGACCCTTCAAATCCATGGGTTCTTTATCTGGATTCAACCAAAGGTTTAAAATAACTGAGGGGAGGGGGTTGTCTGTGCGGAACTTGTACAGACATTTTTCCTTGTCATTTTTTTCATAATATAGCATAACAGCTACTTAAAAGGCTTGCATTGGATTAATTATAATAAGTAATCTGGAGATGATTTAAATTGTATGGGGAGATGTGGGTACTTTATGCGCAAAATTCCGTTTTATCTAAGACCTGAGCATAGGTGGGTTTTGGTAACTTCAGAGTGTTCTGGAATCAGCCCACAGATACTGTCATAGTCAGCCACATGCCACTGGGATAAACCTTGAAACCAAACCAGGCACAGTTATGGGAGGAAGGGATTTATTAAAGTTATAGATCCAGGAGATGTTCCATAATGGTTAAACAGGGTGGCCCCTTTCACAGGTCTAGAGAGAGAGAAGCCATTACCAACACCACACACATATACCAGCAAAGTTAGGCAGGGTGGGGGGAAGGAAGAGATTTCCTTCCCCTCTAGCTTCCTTACATCCTGCTCTCTACTGAGAGGGCCACTTACTCTGGAAGAAGGGCTCACATTGGAGGAAGGACTGCCCCCTTTAGTTAAGCCTTCCTGTAAGCAACTTTAGAGACCCACCCAAGATTACTGTGGATTACCAGACTGGTCAAGTTAACAAAAGTTAACCATCACAGATAAAACTGTAAAGTTTCTTTTAAAAAATATTTATTTTATATATTTGCAATGGGGGTGGGGGGAGAAAAGGAATGGGTGCATCAGGGCCTCTAGCCACTGCAAATGAACTCTAGATGCATGCACCACGTTGTGCATCTGGCTTTACATGGGTACTAGAGAATTGAACTCCGGTCTTTAGGCATTGCAGGCCAGTGCCTTAACAGCTGAGCCATCTCTCCAGCCCCCAGAGTGGTTTTTTTTTTGGGGGGGGGTGGTTTGAATGAAAGGTATCACTCTAGCCCAGACTAACCTGGATTCATGGTGACTCCTGTCATATCCTCCCAAGCACTTTGCTTCACCCTTACTGTGCCATAGACTAGCTTCAAGGGACTGCTTTTCCCACATTAAAGATAAAGACTCACTCATAGGCTCTTAGGACAAGTTACTTGCTCTCAGTGACCAGCCATATAATTGCCAATTGTCAAAATCTTTTTTTTAAAAAAATATTTTATTTATTCATTTTCAAGCAGGGAGAGAGAGAGAGAGAGAGAGAGAGAGAGCGCAAGCGCACCAGGGCCACCACCTTGTGGGTCTGGCTTTCTGGCTTATGTGGGTACTGGGGAATTGAACCTGGGACCTTAGGCACTGGTGGCAAGTGCCTTAACCGCTGAGCCATCTCTCCAGCCCAATTGTCAAAATCTTAACAAACAAGAACCTTGTTTTTCTTAAGTACTAAGGTGCTGCTATTGTGGCAGTGCCTCAAAATTCCATATAAGAAACTTGGAAATTTTTTTTAAATTATTTTTATTTTGGTGGTAGTGATGGTGCTGGCTACTGGACCCAGGACCTCACACATAATAGGTATGTGCTTTACCACTGAGCTTTATCCCCATCCCTCTTTTGTTTGGTTTATTTATTTATGTTTTAAGACAAGGGCTCCTTAACCTCAGGCTTTGCTTGAAGTCCCAGGCTTGACTTAAACTTTATTTTATTTTTGTTTTTACTTATTTGTAAGCAGAGAGAGACAGTCAAAGAAAACAGGGCCTCTAGCCACTGCAAATGAACCCCAGACACATGTATTACTTTGTGCACCTGGTTTTATATGGGACTTTTTTATGGTACTTGAACTTCGTGGGAAAGCACCCTAACTGCTGAACCATTCTTTCTAGCCCTTTCCTTGAACTTTCTGTTTTCTTGCAGGGATTACAGACTTCACTTCCCACTAGAGTAGGAATTGAAACTGGGCTATATATGTGCTAGGCAAGTATCTACACTGAGCTATATCCCCTTCTTTTTTAACTTTAAAAAAGGGTCTTACTATGTATTCTAGCCTTAAACATGTGATTCTCTTGGCTAACAAGCTGAGTAGTTAGAAACACAGTGTGTGCTGGTGGCCACACTCAGCTATTGGTCATTTTTAATGTTCATGTCTAGTACCCAGGATAGCAGGTTGGTAATGGACAGTGGACATTGGCAATATTGCTTGGCTAATTTTTGACATTGTTTCCAAGAGCAGTTGGATTGTACACAACTGTATTCTTCCCCATATTTTTTAACCACTGACCCATCTCTACAGTGCAACTTTATACACTTATTTTTTTAAATTATCTATTTACTTGAGAGAAAGAGAATGGGCAAGCCAGGTTACAAACAAACTCCAGATGTATGCACCATTTTGTGCATCTGGCTTTATGTGGGTGCTAGGGAATCAACCCGGTGCCAGCAGGTTTTTCAAGCAAGCACCTTTAATCACTGAGCCATCTCTACATCCCCCTCTCCCCAATATTCTTATTAATACACGTTCTATAATCCTACTTTTGAAGCTCCATCTGGGTGACTGAGGTAGAATTTTTGCACACTACCCAAGATTCTATCCCTAGTATGGAAAAAAAAAGGGAGAGGAGGTCTTGAAATTTCATCTAGGGAGATATTGAAGATTATAAGTTTATAGCTTATAAAGGGAAGACGTGGAAATGGGGAGATGGCTCATCTAGGAATGCTTAGTTCAATCCCCAATATCCATGTTTAAAGTAACTGTGTATGGCCATATGTATGCCATCACCAAGGAGGATGGAGATAGGAAGACCACTGGGCTTGCTAAAAAAACAAAACAGAAAACTGGTATATCCAGGCTCAGTGAGAAACCCGGTCTAAAGGAAATAAGGTGGAAATGTGAAAGAAGAGGACACCTGACCTCTGCGTGCATATATACACACCTCACAGGGAGAGGGAGGAAGGGTGGGGGGAGAGAAACAGTGGGAGGGAAGGAAAAGGGAAAGTGGGGAAGAGGGAAATAGTTGTGAGCCAGGCAATCAGATCCAGCCCAGTGCCCAGTCACTGTTAGATTGGTATTTCCTTAGTGGAGATGTGTAGGATTCTAGTTTTCTTTTATTTATTTTGTATGTGTGTTCGTTTGCATGTGGTCTCTGCTCATGTGTGAGAGAAACCCAGGTCCTTGTGCTTATGTGGCAAGCACTCTGACCACTAAGCCATCTCCCTAGCCCCTCCTCTGTTTTTACCATACCAACAAAAAGTTTACCCTGACTAGCTCATCTAAACTCACAGGAAACTAAGACTCTTCTCAGAATGGCCACTTGTGAATTTATAGCTGACAGAGTGAGTCCCCTGTATACCCACAGGAAAAGGCACAAGGTGCCAAACCAGGGTTAAGATGCTGGGTCATCATGGGTAGAACCAGAGCCAAGGAAATTTGGTCTGTAATTTTTTCTTTCATGGTATTTCTTGAGATAGGCTGACCTTGACTGTCTCCGACTTTCAGTGGATCATTGTATCAGATCTTGCTGCCTTTGTATAATTTGAGCACTCTGCCTATCTTGAGGCTAGTATAGCCCAAGAACAACTCAGAATATCTCCTTGGACTTCATTATTTTTCCTTTTCTTTGTTTTTCATCTTAATTTTTCTTTTTCCCCCTCCCTCTCTCCCTCCTCTCTTCTCTTTCCCTTTCTCTCTTTTCAGGCAAGGTCTGATCTTGAACTTATGGCGGTCCTCCTACCTCAGCCTCCCTAGTGCTAGAATTAAAGATCTGAACCACTTTGCCCAGCTTTTATCTTTTTTTTGTTGTACTACTCAACCCACCCCTTTTTTTTCCTTGTCCATAATGAGTTACATTATTTAATGGGCAAACAATGAGTTGTTATCCCCAGTTCCCCAATGCCCCTCTTCCCCATCCCCAATCAGCTGGCTATCCTACATGGGCAGGGCTGGATCAGTCCTTGGGGCAGGGGACCAGGATAGCCTAGGAGTCAGCTTGATTATTCTGCCCGTAGCATGTAGTTTGAGGCTTATTGTTACCCAAACTTTTGTCATCTTTGCTTTCCTCAGCTCTCCCACACACCGTTCACATATAGTACTTCTCTAGGACATCCTACCTTTGCTCATCCCCACCCCACCTACTCTGTTTTCTTTTTAAAAATTTTATTTATTTGTAAAAGAGAGAGAGAGAGAGAGAGAGAGAGAGAGAGAGAGAGAGAGAGAGAGAGAGAGAGAGAGAGAGAGAATGGGCACACCAGGGACTTAAGCCACTGCAAAGGAACTCCAAGACACATGTTCCACCTTGTGCATCTGGCTTTACATGGGTACTGGGGAACTGAACTCAGGTTCTTTTCAGGCAAGTGCCTTAACCTCTGAGCCCATACCCTGTTTTCTTGACCAATTTTTTGTACCACTTGAGACCTCATAGGTAGTACAGTTTCCTCTAAGCACCCAGCTTTATCCTCTGCCGTCTGGACATGGAGTGTGGCTGCTTCTACCTGCCTTGGTCCTCCTTATCCAAGGTTCTATGCCAAACTCACTTGGCTTTAGTTTCCTCAGCTTTCTCATTGCAGGTGCCCATTGCTTGTCTCAGAATGAATATTCAGGTTCTTCTAGCTTTGTTTCTGCCCCCTCCACTTTTTCCCCAGGTACAGACTTGCTCTAGCCCAAGCTGACCTGGAATTCACTATGTAGTCTCAGGATGGCCTCAAACTCACATCCATCCTCTTACCTCTGACTCCTGAGTGCTTGGGATTGAAGATGTGCGTCACTACACCCATCTGCATTCCCTTTTTTCCCTCATGATTTTCACACATGGGTATTGTTTGTTTTCGTTGTTGTTGGTTTGGGGTTGTTTATATATGTTGTGTGTGCCTGTGCCAGAGGGTAGCCTTAGGTGTCATATACCTTTCTCTTGTCAGGGTCTGTTAGTTGCCTGTAGCTGGCCTTTGAGCATGCTCCAGGACAGAGACTATAAGTGAACACCACCATACCCAGTCTTTATTGGTTTAATGGCACCATTCTTCCAGATATATCAGCTATGTACCCTGTTATGGGTGTTTCTCACCCTCACAACTACAGAATGCCTGGCACCTATCCTTCCTGGCATTTCCCAGCCAGAAATGTCCATTGTTCTACCTTAGGTCTTATCTTAATGGCCCCTAAAGTCATTTACACTTTCCAATAATCATAAGCATCTGTTTTACAAGATATTAGGGAGATGGTAAGCTGGGTGTGGTGGCGCATGCCTTTAATCCCAGCACTCGGGAGAGGTAGGAGGATCGCCATGAGTTCAAGGCCACCCTGAAGACTACGTAGTGAATTCCAGGTCAGCCTGAGCTAGAGTGAGACCCTACCTCAGCCCCCCCCCCCAAAAAAAAAAAGATATTAGGGAGATGGAAAGTAGACAAAGCCATGTCAAGTTAGGACATACTGAATAATTGCAGGATTTGCCTTTGCACTAAAGGATAGTGGGGCCCTTTGCTGAGATCAAAGAGTGCTGGGGGAAGCCAGTGTGTTGTAGGAAAGAGGAACTAAGTGTTCCTTCTGACATATTAAATTTTCATGTTCCAAATTGCTTTTCATATATCTCTAATTCTGGCACTAACAAAGTATGGGTTCTGAGGCCTGAGGTTGTAATGGTAGAGCTCTTGCCTTGCATGGGCAAGGCCTCAGCTTCCATCCCCACCACTGAGGGAGAAAGCAAAGCAAAAACTCCAGAAACAACACAGTATGGATATGGATCTGGTATCAGAGTGCCTGAGTATGTATCCATCCTAGCATCTCTGTCTACACGCAGCCTTTCTTACGTGTCCATGTTAGACTGCTGGGAAGTCGTCTTTCCACCTGGATTCCCTGGTGAAATTCAGTCCTTTGGTAGATTTCCCTAAGGCCAGCCTCCTGATTTCCTATGTTCTCAAATTCTTGACTATTGCTATCCCTGAAAGAGAAAAAAATTTGGAATGAATTGCTATATTCAAGAGTATGGAGTGTGAGGAGATTTCAGGAAAGCTATTGGGAAAGATAGAGGACAAATAGGGTTGTGATCTTTAGCAGACTGGCCATAAAGAGGTGAGAAGCATGCTGATCAGGCCATGGTTTGAGAGTGCTGAGTGATTTTCCAGAATTCCACTAGGTGTGGCCATGCCCATCTATAATACCATGGGGGGGGGCAGAGAATTGCTGGGTCTCTGACTGACCCCATCTCAAGAAAGTATGTGGATGAGCCTAAAGAAGTCTCCACATGCACAGCACAAACATGCATTTGCCACACATACAAGCACACACAAGGCTAAATATCAATGAAATGAGGCAAGAGACTAATGGAATAGTCAAGGTATGCTTGTCACATTATTTCCCCTCTGTAAAGATATCTTTGTTAGATTCTTAACCCAAAGACACACCATTGAAGTAGATAATTTTGTAAGGAAAGCCTATTTCATAGATGTGTGCTACATTATAAGATATTTCTGCTGGGTGTGGTAGCACACAACTTTAATCCCAGCACTCGGGAGGCAGAGATAAGAGGATCACCATGAGTTCGAGGCCAGCCTGAGATTACATAGTGAATTCCAGGTCAGCCTGAGCTAGAGCGAGACCCTATCTTAAAGAAAAAAAAATAAGATATTTCCTAGTACCAGAAATATAAATGTGCATTGGAATCCTGTGATTATGGTGGTTGTAGGACTGTCCTATAGTATGAATGGTCTTGTGAGTTCAAAGTGGATGTTGGGAACCTCCCACTCAATTGGGTACTTTAGAGTTGGTGACTTTGTTTCTTCTACCCTTCAGATCCATGAGACGGAAATCATGAGATATGCCTAAGATTTGTAGTTTTGCTTGTCTCTAGAAGCTCTGTTTCCCCTCCTTGTTGTTCAGGAGATAGTATGGTCCACTTGGGCCTCTAACTCTTTCCCCAGGAGTTAAATACTACTTTAGCTTGGCTTGCAGCAGCCAGAAAAGAAATCAGAAAGGGCAGGGGGTATAACACAGTGGTGGAATACTTCAGGCTCTGGTCAATCCCCAGCTACCAAAAAGGATAGGCAGGAGATGGCATAATAGTTTTGATGGTAGGTTTTGGGATCACAAAGTCTAAATTTATCAAAATACTAAAATGAATTTGGGATTAATGACACAAATTGCATAAAGTGTTCAGCAAAGCACCCATGTGACAAAAAGAACTGGTACATTTTTAAACTGAACTTTGTTTTTACTGATTCCAATGACACCATTTATCAAGCTATTTCTGTTTTTCAGGACTTGAAAATACTGGAAATCAAACTGGTTCCAAATTCTTGTAAGCCAGAAGATGAGTAGCCAGTGAGCATGAGAGATTGAGAACATTCCACTTCCTTATAAACCTTCGTATAATAGACCATTTCCTTTTCTGGAGATTGGAGCCAAAGAACACAATGAGTACTGTAAGTTTTATCAGCTTGTGAAGTTTATAGGATTAAGTAACTACCTTGCCTTTTATAGTACATTATAGAGAACTCTAAGCCAGGTGCGATGGCACAGATCTCTAATTCCAGTCATTGAGGGAGCCTGAGATAAGAGAACTGAAATTTTGAGGATAGCCTGGGTAATGCAGTAACTGTCTCAACAGCTAGCTAGATCTTAAGTGGCCAGCTAAGAAGGACTGAGGCTATATCTAGTTGGCAGAGTGCTTGCCTAGCATGCACAAGGGCTTAGGACTCATGGGGTGTGGTGGTGCTTGCCTGTGTGATCCCAGAATTTGGGAGATGGAAGCAACAGGATTAGACTTTTAGGGTGGGGCTGGAGAGATGGCTCAACAGTTATAGGTGTTTGCTTGCAAAGCCTGACGGCCTGGGTTTCCAAGTACCCATGTGAATTCTGACACACAAAGTGGCACATGCATCTGGAGTTTGTTTGCAGTGGCAAGAGGCCTTGGCATTTCCAATCCCTCCCTCTAAACAAATTTTAAAATTTTTTGAAAAAAAAAAGTTAAAAAAAAGTTTGAGGGTATCCTAAGCTATGCCAAGTTTAGAACCAGCCTGGCTGTCTCAAAACAAAACAACACTGGTCATGGTGATGCACACCTTTAGTCCCAGCACTCAGTTCGAAGCTACCCTGAGTCTACATGGTGAATTCCAGGTCAGCTTAAGGGAAAAGGGAAAAGCTATAGTGCGGAATAAAAAAAAAATACCCCCCCACTCCCCCAAATCATAAAGGTACTTCTAGCTGACCCTAGGCAAGGACCAAGGGCAATAGGTCATTAAAACTACTATTTTTACTTTTGGGTACTTGCATGTCATGTTTGTGTGTGGTTTGTATGCATATGCATGTGCCTCACGTGTATCCATGCAGTATCCAGAGTAGAACATCCAGTGTCTCCCTCTACTGTTTGTTTCCTTGAGAAAAAGGTCTCTCACTGAACTGGAACTGCTGGTCTAAAATTTTAGTCAGGCTGGGTGAAAAGACTGGTCATCAAGCCCCAGTGGTTTTCCTATCTCAGGCCCCTCAGCACTGGGGTTCAAGGTATTTGTGGCCTCTCCTGACTTTTTACTGGGTGTTGGGAATTGAACTCATGTCTTCACCCTTGCTCAGAAAACACTCTTACCCACTGAGTCATCTTTCTAGCTCCCTTCTCTCCACTCCTTCATTTTTTTTTCATTTTATTTTGAAGCACCTTTACATGTAGCCCAGGCTATCCTTGACTTAGTATCCTCCTGGGTCCCGGTATTAATAAGTAATATACCAGTAAGACTAGTGAAAAAAAATTTTTTTGAAGGGACCCCATGGGCTGGAGAGATGTCTCAGCAGCAGTTAAAGGTACTTGCTTACTATGTCTGATGGCCCAGGTTCAATTCCCCAGCCCACTGCCCATGTAAAGCCAGATGTACAAAGTGGCACATGGGCCTGGAGTTTGTTTGCAGTGGCAGGAGGCCCTGGTGTGCCCAAACTCACTCTCTTTCTGCCTTATTTGTCTCTCTCTCAAATAAATAAAAATATTAAAAATAAAAAAGGACTCCAGCTACAGATCTACTCACTGATTTATTTTCCCTCCCTCCCATTCTTTCTCTTCCTCCCTCTTGTTCTCTTGCTCCCTTTCTCTCTCTCCTCCCTCTCTTAAAATTTATTTACAAGCAGAGAGAGAGAGAGACAGAGAGAGAGACAGAGAGAGAATGGGTATACCAGGGTATCCAGCTGCTCCAAACAAATTCCAGATGCTTGTGCCATTTTGTGCATTTGGCCTTACGAGGGTACTAGAGAATCAAATCTGGGTTGTTAGGCTTTGCAGGTGAGAGCCTTAACCACTGAGCCTTCCCTTCCCCCCTCCCTCTGGCATGTGTGTAGTATGTGAGGTGTGCTAGGGTGTGGGTGTGTGTGCTAATGGGCTTTCATATGGCATCTGGAGAATATCAGGTATCCCTTCCCTGACCCCCCACCCCCACCCCGTGTCATTTACCCACCTATTTTTCCTTGCGACAGTTTCTTACTGATTCATTCCAAAGTTTGCCTGTCATGAGCCCCAGTAATTCTCTGGTCTTTGCTTCCTACTGGACTGGGGTTACAGATGTTCATGACCATGCCTGTTTTATGTGGGTTCTAGAGATTCTGAGGCCCTCATGCTTATGCAGAAAATGCACTTAACCTCCAAGCCATCTATATAGCCCAATTTCTTGTTCTGTGTTGTTTTTTTCCTTAATTATTTAGTTGTGTGGGGGGGGGGGGGCGTAAGAGCCTCTTGCCAGTGGAAACGGATGCTTGTACCACTTTTTGCATCTGGCTTTATGTGGGTGTTTTCGGAATTTTACCTGGGCCTGTAGGCTTTGCAAGCAAACACCTTTAACTGCTCAGCAAGGTTCCTAGTCCCCAATTTCTTGTTCTTGTTTGAACCATTCCTCTGTTGACTTCCTTACTCTTCCTAAAACTTTGTCATTGTGGTGCTTGTGACTGCTTCTTTTCCCCTTCCTCAGAGAAACACTCAAAGAAAGCGTCGTGGTGGAACAGTAAGTTCTAGACAAACTCAGAAGCGAACTCGAGAAGCACCTCCAACCCCAGAGGTTTCCTTGGAAGCAGAACCCATAGAACTTGTGGAAACTGGTAAGCGTATCAGGAACCCTGTGGTGTTTTGTTATAGGGGAAGGTGCATAGTAGGGAAGCATAAGTCCTAAATAATCTTCAACTTAACCATTCATAGCTTAAAGCCATATTGAGCAAAATTACCCACGTTGGTAACCTGAGACCTTCATGAACTTTGAAGCAGCCCCTTGGCTCACCATCCTTCTGGTGATACACAGCAGGGGAAGTGAGAGTGTCCTGGGTCCATATTTATGTCTGTCTGTGTGCGAATGCATGCCAGAACCTTTTGCTGCTAAAAAACGAAATCCATATACACAAACCACATGGTGCATCTGGGTTTATATGAGTACTGGGAAATCAATCCTAGGCAAGCAGGCTTTCCATGGAGCCATCTCTATAGCCCATGGTCCACCTTTTGTTTGAAGTTTTATGCCAGTGTACTTGTGAAATACTTAGGTTTCCTCATTAAGATGAAACTCTTCTAAGAAGTCAAATTTGTCAACAGAGCTATTATTGTTAGAGCTTGGTTTAAAGCTGGGGTGGTGGATCAACCTCTAATCCCAGTGCTTGGGAAGCTGAGGTAGGAGGATTATTATAAATTCCAGGTCAGTTTAGGCTAGAGTGAAGTGAGACTTTGCCCTCCCCCCCCCAAAACAAACAAAAACAAAGCTTACTTTAGACAGAGGGCCAGGTCTCTGTCCAGGGAAATACCAGGTAGCCTAAATCAGGTCACTTTGTTCTGTTTATGCTAAAGTTTTTTTTTTTTTTTTTTTTAGTTTTTCGAGGTAAGGTCTTGCTCTAGTCCAGGCTAACCTGGAATTCACTATGTAGTCTCAGGGTGGCCTTGAACTCATGGCGATCCTCCTACCTCTGCCTCCCAAGTGCTGGGATTAAAGGCATGGGCCACCACGCCTGGTTTATGCTAAATTTTTTTAACTGATGCCTAAGAACTGATTTTATTAAGAACTGAGAAGCAGCAGACTTCAAGTATACCTTAATATTAGAGCACTTACCTAAAATGTGAGGCCCAGCTTCAACTCTAGCATTGAAAAGACAAGATCAAAGGGGGGGGGCAGGACAAGACAAGACAAAAGGGAAATAGTTTCTACAAGAGAATAGGAAGCAATTTAGTGAGAGATACATTTCATAAGCCTCCCAGGGTAATGGGGTTTGATCTCCCAGGGTAATGGGGTGTGGCCTCTGAGTTTTACTTGTCCTAGTGAATACCTGAGAATGTTTACTTTCCACCTAGAGTCTTAAGATCCTGGACTCCCATCTCCAAAAGGGGTATTGCTTTCCTTAGTTGTGACACTGAAAACACAAGTGATCTCAGTACAAAGCCCAGGAAGGTTGCAGCTGCTTTCAGTGTGGCACTGGTCATCCTGTAGACAGTTCTGCTCACTTTGCAAAGTGGCCTACTGGCATGCTGCTTTTGTAAGAGCCAATTCTTTTTTTTTTTTTTTTTTTAAATATTTTATTCTTTTCAAGCAGAGAGAGAGAGGGCACCAGGGCCACCACCTTGTGGGTCTGGCGTATGTGGGTACTGGGGAATTGAACCAGGGGCCTTAGCCACTAGAGGCAAGTGCCTTAACCGCTAAGCCATCTCTCCAGCCCTGTAAGAGCCGATTCTGACCACCAGGAAGAGAATGCCTCATTCAGTTATGGTGTCAGTCTACATACCATTTAGTAGCCATTCTTTTTCATAAAGAGGCCCTTTTGTATAATTATATTGACTATCTGTGATGTATTGGATATTTCTATCAGACCTCTTTTTAATATAAGCAAATAAAAAATAAGCCAATTGCAATACAAGTTACTCTCCTCAATTAATTGTTAGGCCAATTTTGCTCTTAAAAGTCTAATCCTCATGCTTTTTTTTTTTTGAGGAGATGGTTTTTCGAGGTAGGGTCTCACTCTTGCCCAGGCTGACCTGGAATTCACTATGTAGTCTCAGGGTAGCTATGAACTCACTGCAGTCCTCCTACCTCTGCCTCCCAAGTGCTGGGATTATAGTTGTGAGCAACCACGCCCTGCTTTTTTATTTTATTTGAGAGAGAGAATTGGCCCACCAGGGTCTCTAGCTACTGCAAATAAACTCCAGACACATGCGCCACCTTGTGCATCTGGCTTTACATGGGCACTGGGGACTCAAATTCAGGTCCTTCTGCTTTGCAGGCAAATGCCTTACCACTAAGCCATCTCTCCAGCCTCTCATGCTTTTCTATGCTAATAGTAATTAGAAACAAAAATGGTTGTAGATTTTGTTTTTGGTTATATGAATGAATGTAAGGGGTAGTGCCCCCTTTTCCCATTTTTTTCTTTTCCCTTTTCTTCCAAGTACAACTTCTGTTCTAGCCTCTTGTTCTGTTTGTGTCAGCCCAACCCTTTGTGGCATCATGGGATTGCTTTGTTTTCTATGTAAATTGGGAAACAACTTGGGAAGTAAGAGTGAAATGTCCTTCCTAATCCTCCCTAACTGATGAAATTGCTGAAATAGGCATGGTTGTGTAGGCACTGAATTTTGGATGGTCTCCCCCCATGTACATCCCTAGTATTTCTGTGAAAACCATTCTTCTCACTCAGAAAAATGCTAGTGGGGCACTTTTGGCTCTCACTTCTGAAAAAGGTCTTGATGCTTTGCATTTTGTGTGTTTGTGTGTCTGTGTTTATTTGTTGGTATGTATTTGTATCATGTTTGTAATCATCAGACATACCTAAGAAATGTTCCTTTACTTTCCCAATACTTATTGAAATGTTTTCTTTTGAAGCCGGAGATGAAATTGTGGACCTCACCTGTGAATCGTTGGAGCCTGTGGTTGTTGACCTGACTCACAATGACTCTGTTGTGGTAAGTATTGGAGTGTGAGAATTGGATGGTTTGGTGTAGTTGTCCTGGCCAGCATGTGTATCTGAAGATTTGATCACAAGTTACAGTTTAAGGTTATAAAACTTGTGCCAAGGAAACATAGTATACACAGTACCTGGAAAAAGCCTCTGCTGTGGCTTTGTTGTTGTGGAGAGGTGGCTCAGCAATTAAAGGTGTTTGGCTGGGTATGGTGGCACATGCCTTTAATTCCAGCACTCGGGAGGCAGAGGTAGAGGGATCACCATGAGTTCAAGGCCACCCTGAGACTACATAGTGAATTCCAGGTCAGCCTGGGCTAGAGTGAGACCCTACCTCAAAAAAAAAAAAACAAAAAAAGGTGTCTGTTTGCAAAACCTGGTGGCCCAGGTTCATTTCCCCAGTACCCATGTAAAGCAAGATGTAAAAAGTGTCTGGAGTTCTTTAGAAGAAGCAGGAGTCTCAGATGTGCCCATTCTCATTCTCTCTCCCTCCCTATCTCTCAGATAAATTAAAAAAAAGGTTTTGAGATTTGTATAGATAACCTGTTAGTGAATTGGAAAGACATTCCTTCTCCCCCCCCCCTTTAGAAGAGTCAAATTTTTAATTATTTAGAATTGTAAAATATCTAGAGTTTTATCAGTTTTCGTAGATTCTTTAAACTATTCATTTACTTATTTGAGGGGGGGCAGACACAGAGTGGGCCCGCTAGGGCCTCCTGTCATTGCAAACTACGGTTATGTGCACCACTGGTGCATCTGGCTTTATATGGGTCTTAGAGAATCGAACTCGGTCCTTCTCTTTGCAGGCAAACACCTTACCCACTAAGCCATCTCTCCAGCCCAGATGATGATGATGATGATGATTATTTTCAAAATGGGTTTATTCCATCTGTTTGTTTTTTTGTTTTTTTTTTTTTGGTGGTGCAGGGGATCTAATCCTGGTACCACTGACCCATACCTTAACCTTAAAATTTTCACTTTCATTGCCCTAAATTTGTTCATGATGCCTTCATATTCTTCTTTTTTTTGGTAGGGTCTTGCTCTAGTCCAGGCTGACCTGAAATTCACTATGTAGTCTCAGGGTGGCCTCAAAGTCACAGCAGTCCTCCTACATGCCTCCCGAGTGCTGGGATTAAAGGGGTGCACCACCACACCCAGCTCCCTTCATGTTCTTTAGAGTTTGTAATATTTCCTTTTTCTGTTTTTGATGTTTCTTTCATTTTTTCTCTTTTTATTTTGTCATCATTTATTAGACCATTCACGAAAACCAACTTTTGGTTTGGTGGATTCTTGTTTGATTTCTTTTCAATAACTGTCATTTTAAAATGTATTTTTATAGTTGTCATCATTTCCAATAAATCATTTTAGATTACATTTTCTTTAGATGTATCCTACAACCAGATATGGTTGAACATGCCTACAATTCCAGCACTCAGAAAGCTGAAGCAAGAGGCTCATAGTTAAGAGGCCAGCCTGGGTTACGTAGTGAGACTCTTTCAGAAACAAAACAAGGGGCTGGAGAGATGGTTTAGCTATTAAAGGTGCTTGTGCCTGATGTCCTGGGTTCGATTCCCCATTACCCATGCAAAGCCAGATCCACAAAGTGGCACATGTATCTGGAGTTCATTTGCAGTGGCTAGAGACCTTGGCACACCCATTTCCCCTTTCTCATTCTTTCACTATCTCTCCACCCCCTTCTGCTTGCAAATAAGTAAATAAAATATTAAAAAACAGCCTGGTGTAGTGGTGCACGTCTTTAATCCCAGCACTCATGGGAGGCCAGATGTAGGAGGATTGTCGACTACATAGTTAATTTCATCCAGGTCAGCCTGGGCTAGAGTGAGACTCTATCTTAAAAAAAAAAAAAACACAACAGCAAAACCAGAAACAAAAGACAAGACCCTGGCTCACACTTGTTGTCCCAGTAATTGAGAGGTTGAAACAGGATTAGGAATTCAAAAGTTATTCCTCAGCTATACAGAGTTCAAAGCCACCTTCGTGATCCTCTCTCAAACAACAATACCAACTAAAAGATGATTTTCTTCAAATTTATATTTCTCTGCCATATATGGAAGTTTTCTTCTTGTTATTGATTCTTTGTATTAATTATATTATTGCCAGAAACTGCATTTCTTTTTTTTTAAACTTTTAAAAATATTTATTCATTTTCAAGCAGAGAGAGAGAGAGAGAGAGAGAGAGCGCACCAGGGCCACTACCTTGTGGGTCTGGTTTATGTGGGTACTGGGAATTGAACCAGGAGCCTTAGGTACTGGAGGCAAGTGCCTTAATCACTGAGCCATCTCTACAGCCCCAGAAACTGCATTTCTTGTATTTCCTCTTTCACATTTTTTGGGAACTAAGTTGTCTCTTTATGCATTAGGCTTAGGCTTTGGGGTTTTTTTTGTTGTTGTTTTTGTTTTTTTTAGGTTTTTGGTTTTTGTCTTCTATGACGCTTTCCAAGAGCAAACTTCAATTTCTCTGAGGATTATCTATGCTTCCTTTTTCTCTGGATTATTGCTTTTCACTTTTTTTTTAGGGGGGTGGGTGTCTTTTGAGTCCGGGTCTCAATCTAGCTGGAATTTACTCTGGTTTGAGACTTGCCTGGAACTCCATGCAGTTATTCTACTTTGGCCTCCTGAGTGCACACCCAGCTCCTTTCCTTTCACATTTAAACACATTGGTTTACTTGTCCCTCTACTTTAGGTATGTATGTGTTAACTTAATTTTGATTGTGTATCAGCACTTGGGAAATGGAGGATTAGAAATTGAAGGGCATCCTTGGACATGTAGTTCCAGACCAGTTTGTGCAACATAAAACCCTGTCTCAAAAAACAAAGGGGCTGGAGAGATAGCTCTGCAGCTAAGGTGCTAGCATGCAAAGCCTAATGACCCGGGTTCAATTCCCCAGTATCCACGTAAAGCTGAATGCACAAAGTGATGCATGCATCTAAGTTATAGTCATATATTCTCTATATTCTCAGCCATTTAGGGCTTAAGGGGCCAATTTGTTGTCAGAGCCTACCTTTCTGGGTCCTTGTTTTGTAGACATCAGGTGGACAGCAACTTTTGCCAGCCTTATTTTTCTAGGGTTTATGGTCCTAGTGGTTGGATTATCTGTTCCAACATTTCCAGTTATTGTTGAACCCACGAACACAAAGAAGAGACCACAGACTCAAATTTAGGCCAAATTAAAGCAAGCTATATTTGTGCCTACAGAACTGGCCAGTGGCTATCTCACCCAAATGCAGGGCTCAGGAGAATAGGAGCCAACAAAGGAAAAAGTGGGGTTTTTAATCTCTAAAACTTGGAGCATTTCCAATAAGGAAAGTATCAAACAGGAGTACAATTAAGCAGGACTTAGAGAGATGAAATAGTGCAGTTAGCTGTAAATTTTATGTGAGTCAAAATGACTAGATAACTTTTTCAAAGCATAATTAACTTCTAAGACATGCTTAACCCTTATCTGTGCAGCTGTGTTTATCCTATCTGTTTCTCAGGAAGACACTACCCCAGTATAAATTATTTTCTCTGTCTTATCTTTAGGGACTCTTTTTAACTGTTAGACTTTCTGACATTCTTTGGTGGTTATTTGGGGGAGATTCGATTCTTGGGAGGGGTAGAGCACATTCAGAGAAATTCCAGGCCAGTTTAAGGTATAGTGAAATTAAGCAGAACTTTGGTATAAAATAATTTTTAATTCCAGGATGGCATTTCTCTGGTTCTTTACTACCCTCTGCAACCACCTGGCAGGGAAGATGAGTACTTTGAGCAATCCTCTATGCTTTCTTCTGGGTGTCCATGGTACCTGTCAGGATTCTGATATCAGTAACTAAATCGATCTTAAAGGAATTTTAATGTGAATGAGGTTGCATATATGGTATCGTGAGGCTGAAACAGACTAAGGCGCCATCTCTAGGAGTAGCTAATGATCTGTTCCCAATGGGTAGAGTGGGCTTGAGGCTCACCAGAAGATTCAGTAGAGGTTCACATACATCTATATTAATAAGCATGTATGTCCGTTTTTATCAGTTAAGTCAAACTGATTCTCTCATTTTTTTCTTTTTTCCAGTTTGTTGAAGGTGAGTGATTTCTTTTTCTTGATTTGGAGACAACTGGTATGCATGGGTGAGCACTGTAGGCTCTGCTAGACTGTTCTTTAGGGGGTCCAAGATTTCTAGGCCAAATGATTACTGTGGGCAGTCCCCTTGGTCTTGTTGAAAAAACTTTGACTGTGGTGCCAGATGCTGAGGTGCAGTCCCACTTAGGAACCTTCCTGATTCTGGAGACTGCTGACTGCTTGAGATGATACCAGAGTAGCAATGGAAGACAAGAAAACAGCCTCTGGAGCTGGGTGGGACCTTCCAGGGGTTTAATGGGGTTGTTACTTCTCCTCAGGGGTTTTAGGGAGGAAGAGCCTTGAGAGGAACAAGGTGGGGTGGTGAGTATGGCCAGAGTGGAGTGTTTTTACCCTGAAAATGTGACTTTCACTTAGAAAGGAGAAGGCCAAGGAGAAATGCAAGGCGGCTGCGCCAGGAACAAGCTGACAGCTGTGTGGTGAGCAGCGATGATGAGGAACTACCTAGGGACAGAGATGTGTATGTGACCACCCACACTCCCCGAAGCGCCAAGGATGAGGGAGCCACAGGACTCAGGTACTTTATAACCTAGCTCTGCTGTTGCTGTGCTAGTGGGAGGCCAGGACATAGACACATACAGCTGCTTCCTTGTGTGAGCTCCTGCTTTTAGCTTCTTTTTTTTTTTT
>PVHP010035719.1:0-18315 GCA_004024765.1 Zapus hudsonius
TGGGTCAGTCTCTTTGGCTTGGCTGAATTGCTCCCGGATGCCTTCCTAGTCATGTGACCTTCCCTCAGCCCACTGCAATGAACCTTGCTCTGTTCTCATCTCTAAGAACATGCCAGAGCCCCTGGAGAACCCAGGGTCACCTACTCCTCTACATTTTCTTAGCATTTCATCCTCAAAAACCATTTTATGTTATTTATTTGTTTTTACCATATCAGAAAACACACGGGTTCTACAGATTAAGACGTGGATATCTTGAGGGAGGGTCTAATTATTTAGAATATAATGATTCTGACTCACATTGAAGTATTAAGTCAAGAAAATTTGTTAAATGACAAATTTATTGTTTTTTTTCTCTCTCATTGTCCCACTCCTCTGTTTTTATGAACTTACTGGGTTCACAGCCCAAATGAAGCAATTGACTGTACACTTTTGTCTGGGAGTTTGTTTTGAGAGAGAAATAAGACTAAGATCACATTATAGGGAGTGGCTTAAAAATCATCCACAGTGATTGCTAAATCAAACAAAAAATTTAGTACATATAAGAAATATTTGAATGATTTGATAGATTCATTGAATTTGAATAACAGCAAATACTTCTATGGCATTTAATATACAGTGGGTATATGACAGTTATTTCTGAGAAACAGAGAGGTGACATCACTCAGGAACATCACACATCTGTAAATGTAGAAGGTAAGAGTTTCTCTCTTCAGCATTTGGCCAGATTGCTTCGGGAAAGTCCAGATTCCCATACCCAACAGGTATGGCATGAAAAGCAATTTCAGACACATGGGACATTTGTGAAGACTGCTTGTCTCACTAAACCACAATGAAGACCCAACAAATTCTAAGAATGAATAAATACTTATTAAAACCGTGGTGTAGAGCCTAAATGAGTATAGACATAAATTATGATAATATACCCCACAGCTCCCAAGTTTTGGTCAAACACCTAGCTTTTTATGAACACACAGGGAAAGAGATGCCAACTATATAATTAGATACTGATATTCAAATGATAATGAGGACTATGCATCCCAGA
Organism: Zapus hudsonius; assembly: GCA_004024765.1. Classification (NCBI taxonomy): domain Eukaryota; kingdom Metazoa; phylum Chordata; class Mammalia; order Rodentia; family Dipodidae; genus Zapus; species Zapus hudsonius. The sequence goes on from PVHP010035719.1 coordinate 1,043, forward strand.
TGCTACAATAAGGAAGGCATTGGTTTAGAATGTAAAAGTTAAGTATTTATGCTAGAAAAGCAAATGGTGAGAACCGTGGAGGATTTTCTTTTCCAGAATTTAGGATGGAAGAGCAATCGCTTGCATTAATCCTGGCATAAACACCTGCCACCTGGAAGCATAAACCTGATACCAGAAGAAGGAAGGAGGCCTCTTTAGTTTCACTGTCGGCTGGCTGATCTTGGTTTTCAGAGGAAGGCAAAGCATCAGATGCTTTCTGCCCAGCAAGGAGGGCATCAGAGCTGAAGAGTAGGTAAGAACTTGGGTTCTGGTTCAGTAGCAGAGCCTTGGAAAAGCAGGTTGTTTTCCCAAAGGCAACAGACTCCAAGCAAGGAGTGCTGGCATGGCCACAGTGAGCTGGGCTTGGCTTCTGACAGAGCCGAGCAGCAAGGGATCAAAGGCCCATCCAACTTGCCAACTGTTTCCTAATTGTCCCAAGGCAGCTCGGCATGACTGACTACTGCAGACAAAATCATGCAGTGAGTCAGATGCTTTCGTGGGGCGGGCTGCATGCACTCATGCTTTCGATTGAGGTTGGGAAGGAGAACGGAGCATGCAGATTGATTTTTGTATATTTAATATGGCTAGAGTTAATGGCTTATAGATTTTTTGTGACATTAGGTGCAGTTAGTGGTTTTGACTTTGAGCCACAATTTCAAGGAACTTGGAAAGAATTGCTTTTTTTTCAGTCGGACTGAAAAATATGTCTACAGTTATTATTTCAGTTTGCATGAAGTTTGAAAGAGCATCAGAGAAGGTTTGCACTTCAGTCACCTAGACAATGGCACGCCTGGGTTTGCTAGTGACAGGATGTCCATGAGCCATTTTATGTTGGCTTCTGAGAACCTGTTCTCGGGTCATCTGACCCACTGTCTGCTTAAGATTGGGTATTTGTGAGCTGGAGAGATGGCTCAGTCCGTAAAGTGCATGCTGTGAAATCCCGACGACCTGAGTTTGTATTCTCACTACCCATGGAAGATGCCAGGCATGTTGATTTCTGGAGAATCCCCGGAGACATGCTGGCTACCCAATCCAGGTTCAGTGAAAGAACCTGTCTCCCGAGATAAAGAGCAGAGAGGCAGAGAAAGATCAGACATTGAGCAGAGTCCTCCAAACACAGGAATACGTATGCACGTGTGCCCAGACGCATATAGACATGCACACACATTTGTACACTTTGCACACAGACCCGTGGTGCTCCAGCATAGCAGAAGTTCGCTGGTTTTGATTAGTTCAGTCTTTCCCCACACATAACCGTCTGGCTAGCATCAGCTGTTTCTCTGCTTTGGATGTCCGTGCCTGTTCTATAAGCACAGAGTACAATACTGCAAGCCCTCTCTCTGCCTTTAAACTCTAGAGACAGTCAGTGGAGTGGAGATTTTGTTATTTGAGGCAGGATCATGGAATGATAATTTCTGACACAGGAGAATTCTCAATAACACCTACGAAGACAGATGTATTTGAAACTCAAATTGTTTAAAACTGAAAAAAAAGGGGGGGCAAGGACGGGTGGCCTTGACCACTAAGGCAAATGGTAGGGAGGGTATTTATCAGGAAACGAAAGAAAACCTAGACACAAAGAAACGATAATAACAGCACAAAGGAAAGCAGAGCTGGGTGTAGCTCTTTGGCGCAGGGCCCGACCAGTGCGCACAAAGCCCTAGGTTCCCGTCCTCAACGCCGCCTAAAGCGGAGGTGGAGGCCATGTGTGTGTGATCTCAGCACCGGAGAGACAGAGGCCGAAGGATCAAGATTTCAGCTCACTCTTCACTACATAGTGAGTTCGAGGCCAGCTTTCATAAGATCCTGTCTCAAAAACAAAGGGACAAATAACACACAGAAGCAGTACAACCGAACACAATGCAACACCGTGGAGGAAATCCTTTGGTGGTGCGTTGACATCATAGACCAGGACAGGTGTCTTAGTCCAATTCAGAATCCATGCTGAGGAACAGGTAAGATAAAGGGAAGATTTTAGAACTACATGAGTGGATTGGACGGTTTCTCTTAATTTTACATTGTGATGGAACCTAAACACAATGGGATGTTACGCGTGTAGCTCACTGAAACCTGTATGAGCACGTGTGGACAGACATACTCCTTAGAAGGCTCCTCTATGTCCCCTGCCATTCTTATCCAGTCTTCTCAGGCTAGTCGCTTTCATGATTTCTGTCACCTTGGACTAGTTTAGTCTGTTCCAAACTTTAAGGAAGTGGGAATTCACAGGAATTCTCAGACTGCCCTCTTCTGTGACGAGTAAAGCCACTGTGACAATATCTTTTCTGTATCTTCAAGTGGGTGGAAGCACACATCGCTGCTGTAGCCTCACGCCTACAAGAAGACTTTCTAGGTCATCAGCCGGACATACGGCTGACCTCCTTAGATACGTCAGCGTGGTTTCACCCCTGCCAGCCATCTTGCTGAGCTCTGGCCACTCAGCCCTTGCCAGCATGGATAGTGCTGGTCCTTACAGTTACTCTGCTGCTTGGCGCGCATTTCTCTCTGCAATCTGTATTTATTTGCTGAGCACCTTTGTGTGTGAATTCATTATGTAGAGTTAATCTTTTAGGAAGCATCTGTTCACATGGTATGTTCATTTCCAACTATCCTGCAATCTGAATCTTTAAGTATTTCTCCTAAAAATACATAATGGCTCCTTGACTTTTGGTCATCCGACGATGATGCAGGCCTCAATTTTATGCTCCATCTACTTCTCGATAAGTTACCAATATAGTTGGATCAGAGCGTGCATCTTTGCCAATTCTTTGTTATTTATTTCCTCCTGGTTGGTTGTGGTCAATGTGTTTTCCATTCCTTAAACCTATCCCATCTATGGCTATTTAGGAGAGCTTGCTGAGAAATTCTGCTACTGGCTAATCAAGAACCTTCACAACGTGCAGCATGGCCCAGAGCTTGACAGTGTCCAGGTGAGAGGCCGTCTAGCCCCGGGCTCCTCCTTCTCGGAGGATAGGCCCTCCCTGACTGACATTCAGTTCCAGATGCAGTTCTGTCTGTCTAGTTTCATTCTGGGATTCCTATGATGGTGGGTGGGGCAGGCAGTTGCATTGCGCCATTTCCAGACCACTTCTTTCCCGAGTGATTCTAGATTCTGTCAAGCTGACAGTCAAGATAAACAATCACCGAGACCAACGATTTTTAAACTGTTTCCTCAATTATAAAAAGTAAAATTGTTAATGGATTTGTTATCTCAGAATACACAGATATCAATTATTAGTTAAGTTTTTTCCATTATAGAAAAATGATCTTTTTCTGAATTAATGGAGTCTCAAGTAAGAGGTCACCAGTAAGGTCACTTAAGTGTCAAAAGATTAGCAGATTCCAACATCATTAGAAGTTTTAGTTAAGTTTGCTCACTATTTTTATAGATACATAATTCAGTGTGGGGAAAAGTATTACAAAATGAGCAACATTTATGTTACAAATTATTTATAAAATTTTCTTTAGATTTGTCATAAACTTCTGGCAGCGATGATGCTATTTTTCTTGTACAGGAAGCATGTTTTCATCTTACCTAGTTATTTTCTATAAATATTGATTTCATGAGTTCTTTCATTTTTATGCTCTGTCAGAGCCTGCTGACAAGTCCTCATGCTTTTCTCTGTGTTTCAACAAATCTGGTTGCATTTCTGGACAAAGTTAAAAGCAATGGATCAGTTCTTAGATGTCGCCTTGGAAGATACAAAAGAGTCCATTGAAATTTTGTTCACTGAGCAGTACTGTTGGTATTCTCCATGGTTTACCTTGAATCCTCTTCTTTCTATAATTCTTTCTAAATTCTTTCTTGCACAGTTAACAACAGAAATAAACTTTGTGATTTGAATGTAAAACGTCCCTCACAGCCTCAGTACTGAATCCCACTGGTGGCACTGTTCTGAGGAGTTGGGAGAACGTGTCTCTGGGGACTGGCCTTGAAGTTCTCACACCCAGCCTCACTGCCTGTCTTGGCTCTCTGTTTCCTCCACACTCACGGGACCATGTGGCATAGATTCCTGCTCCTGACATCCTTGCCCTGCCATGATGGACGTTTCCCTTGGAACTGTAACCTGAAATAAACAGTTTCCTTCTCTGAGCTGCTGCTGGTTGGATAGTTTGTTCCAACAATGAGAAAGTAACTGATATAAAACTCTCCATTTTAATTCTGATTTGAGTACTTATCTGAGCCTTCAGACCACAACGTTTTGTGGTTTTGGTTTCATAAAATGTCTTTTTCCTTTATACCTCCTGTTCAAATTCTTTCATCATCTCACTTCTTGCACAAATAAACTTTACACTTTCAACCCTTTTAGCCTGTCCTGAAAAGTCATGCTGACTACTTTAATGCTTCATTTTCATATCTCCATACCCTTAATAGACACATGACTTGATTAACTTTCTCAAACTTTCTGAGTCTCTAAAACCAAAGTAATGATATCCCTCATAAAATTTTTAAAAGAACAAATGTGACAAGAGATTTAAAAATGTGCTTGATACTAAGATGTAAAGTTCTTTTTCCTCTTACTTGAAATCAGAACCTAAAAATTGAACTCATTTTTATTATTTTCTATTTTATTGAATAGGATGCCATTTTCCATCTGGCTCTTCAGAAATATGAATTTCCCAATCTAAGAATTGAGTCTGACTGTATTCAATCTCCCACAGTTCTATGTTATAAAGAGTAGTAATATTGATTTATTGCATTCTAGTAAATCTTAATTATTTAGCAGTAATCAGGAATTAGTTTGGGATGAAGTCATCAGGATTCAGTTTCACTACCAAATCACTTCATACTAATTCTTATAACATATATCAAATTGTTTAGATTTAACTTATCATGGATAATGGATTTTTAGTTCTCAGAGTCATATCAAGAACTATTTTTCTATTTAAGAAATGTTTCTAAGACCATTGTATTTCTGAGATTCTTGTTTTCCTATCTCCTCAAAGAACACTTACCTAAATAAAATATAAAGATGGATATTAGTCTGTAGTCAACTATGTGCCCTAGATCAATTCATTTAATCAGCAAACATGGACTTGGCTTTTCACTTGTGTAGACATATCTTTTTTACAAAAAATTCATAGAAATTTAAACCCCATCTTTCCATATTCTTAAATGAATAATCCTTTGGCAATTTTCTCATAGTTGTATTGATGATGTATAACTGTATAAGTATCACTCTATTTTAAATATTTTTATTTAGCTATTTGAGAGAGTGATAGAGACAAATAGTGAGATAAAATGAGTTAGATGGATAGATAGAGAACGAGAGCCTCGTGCTGCTGTAAAGGATCTCCAGAAGCACGTGCCTCTGGCTTTGCATGGACTTGCGGAATTGAACCTGGGCATTATGCTTTACAAGCTAGTGCGTTTAACCACTTAGCCATCTCTCTAGCCTCCATAGTCACTCTTATTGTCAAAGATGTTTTCATATATTTTAATTATTTGGACACTCAAAATGATTTTAACAATTAAACTTGATAGTTTCACAAAGTTTTTGATTGAACCTTTTTTAATGTGTTCATTGATGTTGAAGAAAACATGTAGGTAAGTAATTCCTATGTTCTATAAATTTTAGCATCATATGAAAACTCTAGGTTAAAGAATTATGATGGTTTTTCATTATGTATTTATTAGAAATGAAACTATGCTGGAAAATTCGGTTAATCTTTGTATGTTAAGGCTCTCCAATTCACCCATTCATGACATCGTCTTTGTTTTATTTTTTGACTTATGTTAAGAACAATTAACATGAACCATAGTCTTTTGACACACCTGAAGTGCACACTACAGTACTGTTAGCTGAGCTCTAATGTGTTCATCAGATGTAACTGAAGTCTTCTGTCTGCTCAACAGCAGCCATCGGTTTCCTTTCCCCACAGCCCTGGCAACCACTCTTCTGCTCTGTTTTGAGGTGTCCATCTATTGTAGATGCCCCATACAAGTACCCCATGATTGTGTTATTTCAACAAATTGAAATCCGGGATCCGAGCAAATATCTGTCATCACACTGCAATTCACAATAGCTAAGATTTGGCGCTAAGCTAAGCATTTATCTGGGGGTGTATGGGCAAAGAAAGCACGACACTCATTCAGTGAAGTTCTTCAGCCATAAAAAAGAAACATTCAGGACATTCTCTGACATCCATGGATTTACTATACTTACATAGATTCATCCATAAAATATTTTGAGACAGTTTATAAGAATGCATATGGTACAACATATGTCAGAGAAGACTGGTACCATAAATCCTTGGATGGGAGACGCTACCAACATTGCTTACTTTGGCAGAAAGATATTCCACAGCGTATATATATATTGTGTTTTCTTGACTCATGTATCCATCAATGGATATCAAAGGATATTTATAAGAATGTGTATGGGGCGTGGGTATAACTTTCATTGATTTTAAACAGGTATACTTTTTGAAAGGGAAATACTTTTCAAAATTAAGAGAGATGATGAAAAATAGCTCAAACCAAGAGGAAAGTCTTTTCTGCATGCAGTTGACAGACTTTCTCAATGATGGCCTTTCCTAAAAACACAATATCAATACAATACAGTATCCATGGTATCAATAGGGCCTTGTGGTGGCAGCCTGGAATGTTCAGCAACATGTATGAAAAGTGAAGAAAAGGCATTCAAAGAAGTCCAAGTTCACAAACGTTCTCTACTTTGAGGAGAGATTCCAGAAATTCAAAGAACAGTGAGTGCCTGAGAGCCTGGGGTACGAAGTTTGGTGGTCCCAGTGGGAAGATAATTGTGAAAAAGAATTTCCAATCTTGGCACTAGCAATTACAAATAAAAAGGTGGTGGTGTTTTGAGAGATTTTGAAGTTAGTTCTGTAGAAGAAAATCAAAAGTATGTGTAGCAACAAAAAGCAGGGCCTTTCCACAAGGTACAGACAACAGAGCCTCTTTTCCACCTACTCAGAAAGAAGTAGAGATAGATATTAGATAAATACACAAAAGAGAAAAGTACTCTGGGAACATCTATAAAAAGGGTAAGTGAACGGAGAGCTTACTTTGAATGAAAGACTCCCAAGAAATGCCATCTTGTCCCTTTATTACTTTAATAAACTGATGTCTTTAAAAAAATCAAAGAAGAGGAGTTATGCCCACACTCAGTCCTTGATAAGCGGTGTCATGCTCCTCCGCTAAGGTTCAAAAGATATCAAAGTGTCATGGTTTGATCCAGGTGTTCCCACAAACAAATGAATTCTGATTGATCATCCCTCAGCTGATGGCAGTTTGGGTTTTACAACCTCGATGGAGCTGTGTTGTTGGGGGCGGGCTTTTGGGGTTATAAGCCAGCTTCCCCTTGCCAGTGTTTGGCACACCTTCCTGCCGCTCTTTGCAGTGCTGTGGCGGAGGTGATGTCCAGCCCTCTGTTCATGCCATCGTTTTTCCCTGCCAGGATGGAGTCTCCCCTCCGGTCCCTAAGCCTAATTAACCCATTTCTCCACAAGCTGCTTTTGTTTGGGTTCTTTCTGCACAGCAGCAGAGAAAGTTGACTACCACACAAAGGTACATACCTTGCTTTCTAACCCCCACAAAAAGCAGGATGTTCATTAATGTGTTCTCAGTCACACAAGAATACCCATATTCTCACACTGCCTGGCATTTCCATAGTGAGATGTCTTTAATTTTCTCTCCTCAGAAGGCTAATTCCTCCCTTGAGAACCATTTCAGGCAAATCCTCTGACTTTGCCACTGCAGATCCAAGATGGAATGTGGACTTTTGAGTCTTGTGTGGGGTTTGCACACGTTGGCTTCAAGAGAGAGGGGGGCCTTGCTTGAATCTTTATCACCAAACCTGGGAGTAAAAGGCAAATCTGTTTTCCAAAAAAACCCACAGCACAGAGTTATTATGGCTCCAGATTGTATCTTTGCCTCTCTGCAGCTGGAATCTTAATTGGCTGAGCTATTTCTGTAGCAGCTGCTGGAAATGCTGCCCTTTCTCAAGCTGTTCCCTCGGCCTCCCCCATGTCCACGGCACATCAGCTGCATTCAGGCGTCTGTCATCTGCACAAAATTGTTGATCGGTGCACATTTCATTGACAATGAAGTCTACCCGTGGGGCTCACTTTAGATCAGGGAAGATGAGGGGCTGCAGGGAGATGGTTTTCAATGAAAGTTGAACAAAACTGCATTGCAGGCCTGGGGGAGTCTTTACAGAGGTGCTTGAAGGCAGGGGTTGGCCTAATCGGATGCAAGTCTCATAGGAGCTAATTATTAGGAGACAGTGAGACAGCTCCTTGGCAGGTGAGACGGCGCGTCTGTGAAGCAGGTGAGCACCCCAGTCCTTGCTGGTGAGTGGAAGACACAGACAAAGCCCCAGTGATTTTAATTGCCTCCTTTGTGACTTCTCGGAACCTGGGCTCAGGGCTCATTTCCTGACATTTTATGGACTCAAAGCCTTGGCTCCCCTGGCAGGAGCGAGAGGCCAGGTAGGCAGGCTGGAGCTTGGTAATGCTCAGCTCCCCTCTGCTTTGCTCTCCTGCAGTGGCTGGAAACTTCCCAAGTGGGGCGACTGGGATTTGCATCTCTGGTCTCTCCTTATGCTCCTTCTCTGGTCTTCAGGTGTCATTTCCTGAGGCCTCAGTTCCATTACTGTGATAGTGTTGGGGGAGAGCTTTCAGGTTTTCACTGTTCTTATGTTCACAGCTTCTTTGAATCCTTGATGTTTGTCCCAACCAACCTTTGCATTCAGTAAGGTGGTTTCAGTGAGAGCTCCCAGTGCAGAGGGCTCACTTTATACCAGCCTGAGAGACAAGAATCATGCATGTACTTGGACCGGAAAACAGGTGAGGTAGCAACCCAATCAGAAGGTAATCTTGAAGCCTACAGTGTCATAGGTACAGGGGGCCTAGAAGAGGTCTTCATCAGTATGTTGACCCTATTTTGAGTCACACTTGTCAAGAATCTCATTTTTTGACAATTTATATTTTAATTTATGCTCAAATGTCCCTTACAGCTGGTTACTGAAATCACCATGTCTTAGACATTTGAATAAATTTCATCAATTTCTTTACAAGGTATTGTTAACTTTCATTTTTTAAAGTTCTCTGTGAAGTAGGCTTTTACTACTATATTTTGAGATAAATTTTCTTTGTTTGAAATAATATCTCTCTACTTTGATCTATAATTGGAACAGAAGAGAAAATCAGGGCTTATTATTTAAACAAATTTCTTGAGCTAACTTTAGTAATACTTTAGAGATTCTATCATTTACAAAGAGTACTCCAGAAATATCACAATAGCAGGACACAAGATTTATGATATTTGAAATATGGAGAAGGAATGTCCAGGACTTTCCTGTGGGGATTTGGATGGAACGGTTTTAGTGAGTATCGGTTAGGAGTGTAATAAAGGCAACAAATGTCAGTATATACACAACCCTGAGAACTGTTTATTCACTTCTACCTGGAAAGTGAATTCACCACTCTTTGCTAGTTTTCAGAGACATGAAAGAAAAAAATAGTTGAAATATTACATAAGACGTATAAAAGAGACAGTTACCTAGCTACAAAAGGAAGAGGAGAGATCGTGTAGTATAATGACTACACCACGGAGCCCAGAGACTTTGCAGTCCCTGATCAACAGAACAGCCAATCCAGAGTCAATTGACCTCTCTTCTTTGATGTTCTGAATTTTAGAATGAGGATAGTAGCGAAACCATTTTCTCAAGGAACTGTAATTAAGTAAGCCATTAAAAAATTACTTAAAATAGTATCCGGGATATAGCAAATATTCCACAAGCTATAATTAGATTTGTGCAAGAATGGATACGAATAGCTCCTTCGTGGAATGTGTGCTGTGCTGTGCTTGCTTCTCTGTAGGCATGTTTATAGGCATGTGAGTGCAGGTGGGGAGGGGCATGCAGAGGTCAGAGGTTGACGGGTGTCTCCTTAATTGCTCTCCATCTTATTGTTTTAAGATGAGGTTTCTCATTGAACCCAGAGCTCATGGATTTGGCTAGAATAGCTGGCCAGAAAGTCTGGAGATCCCTACCTCTGCCTCCTCGGTGTTGGGATTGCAGGTCTGTGTCACCATGGCTGGAATTTATGTGGGCACTGGGGATCTAAACTCAGGTCCTCATACACATGCAGCAAGAATTTTCTCCAGTGACCCATTTCCTCAGCCATGAATATTTAGCAGAACTTTATGTTCTGAGGTGGACCTTCCTGCTTTAGTAGGTAAAATCCTCAAGAATTCGTAGTTCATGATTACAGTGTGCCCTTGGGACCTCACTGGGCTTTTTAACTAAATCTGCCCCTTAGGGTCGTACCATGTCTCTGTGGTTTCCCAAGTCCTATGATAATCGCCAGTGGGTGGACAGATCAGTGACCTCAGCACTGATTTTAACCTCTCTTCTGCTTTGTCCTGTGCTTCTGGCTCACCAGGTCACAAGGGAGGCGCACTGATGCGTACAGACTGGGTGAAGGGCTCTGCTTTCCAAAGCCTAATCCCATCTCAACCTGTAAGAATGAGATCAGCATGTGACACCCCACTCCGTCCCTCACTTTCTAAATCCAGAGTTTGATCTTGACAATCTGTACCCTCTCCCATCCCTGCCCCAGAGCTCAGTGGCCCCTGCTGAAGGTCCTTGCCTTATTCCCAGTCACATCCTGGCCAATGGACTGGGCCTCAGGAGTTATGAGAGAATTTTTTAGTGCAAAAGGATGGATTGCACATTTTGGAGGCCAGGGAGAGGCATGCCAGCAAATTGAATGTGGGAGTTTGGGGCTTTCGTCTCCGCACCAGGAAGAGGCTTCCAGAAGAGAATGTCTTTAAGACGGAGAAGGTGTGGGAAGAGTGAAAGAGGGTTTCGAGTTGAGCTTTGTCTTCTCAAATGGAAGAAGTCCATTCTGGTTTTGGGAGGAAGAGAACAGGTTTAGGAATTTTGTTTCACCAGCCAGGGGTCCAGCCAAAGCTGGGGGTTGGCCAGAGAAAACCCATTCACTGGGCCACAGCTGGACCTCCATGAATTACCGCTGGTTTACTTAGCTAACCTATCAAACTCTATGAACAGTGGCCCTCATGGGCCACATGGTAGGGACCCACCACCCCCATACTAGAGCTTAAGACTCCACTCCACCGGGCCTATCGGGAAGGAAGGTGGCCTTATTCCCAAGGCTAATGAAACCTAGAGCGGTTCCATTTGCTGAGTCTGCCTCTCTGCTGCAAATCAGACCAGGTGATCAGCACCACCATCCCTGCATAAGCTCTTCCATGTTCTAGTGGCTTCTCCCAAGGCACAATGCTCTTGGGCTTATTTCAAAGGAAAGGCAGCCACTATTCTTGAACTCACAACTTGTCCCCTGCAACAGAGATTGTTTAATCCAGGACAGAGGATGAGGACTGGGTGTACCTACCAGTTAGGGAGATGTCTGCAGGAAGGTGGCTTCTAAGCAGATGAGTCCGTCCCTGTGGCCTATGTGACTGTAGAGTGGGGGGCTGGTGGATGCTGCTCCTGAATCTCGGGGACTTTGGTGTCCTGTCGCCTCCCCTGGACGGTTCCTCCTCTGTGCCCTTCCCTCTCTCAACGCAGTGCAGTCTGGTGAGTGCAGCGGTATCTCCAGGATCACTGGTGATGCTAAACGATCTCCATGTTCTGATATTTCTAATAGTGGATTGCTTTTTAAATCTCATCATAAGCATGCCGTGTCCTTTGGGGAAGGGATCCAGTCCCCTTGCCCGGCCAACTTTCCAGGTGTCCTTTATCACTTTGATGGGACTCTTGGGTCTGCAGGTATGTTCTGTCTTGGCATGCTTCTAGACTGTAAGATTTGAGGTGTTTTGTTTTATATTGTATGTTTACATACATCTTAAATTTCTCTGAAAACTAAATAAAGTTTTTGACCTTTTTAAAAAAGAATTCATGGTTCACAGAGTACAGTAATTCATTTACTCTGTGTGGTAGTTTGAATGTATGTCCTTCAATAGACTCAGGTGTTTCATTAAAGTTTGCAACTTGGATTTCCAGCTATGTGACTGGAAGAGGTGTTACTGCAGGCAGATTCTGGGGTCTAGTCCTGAATTGTATTTGGGGAAGGATCTGAATTCCCAGACCAAAGGTGTACCTCTGAGTTCTGCCTGGATCTCTGCTGTTTGCTATGCTGTTTATGCTTGCTTGTGGTGTTGGCTATTTGGTGGTGTCTCTCTCTGCTTGGATCTGTGAAAAGGAGCAAGATTATTCTGCCACTATGGAACTTCTCTGGTTCTATAAGCCTGAAATAAATCCCATGCTCCCCATAAACTGTGTCTGTTTGGAAGTTCGTATGAGCAACATGAAGCTTGGCTACAACATTCTGGAATTAGGCTTCCATTCTCATAACGTGCATAGATGGTAATCATTCATATTGCTATACAGAGAAAATCTCTAAGGTCCTTGGAAGTTGTGACCCTCTGTTCTCTGGGGTTCCTGTGTGGAATCAAGGAGTGATTCCAAGTTGTTCGCTCCCCATGTGCTGGATTCTGTCCTGGGGGTGCTAGGGACAGTGATGTCAGCGGGGAGTGCAGTTGGCATGGAGTGGGGGAGGGGTGGGGAAGAGGTTGATAATGTCACTTCACAGAGAATAGCTGTAGCACAGGTGGGATGCATGCTCTCTGAAGAACACCTCTGAAGAGACCCAGGGACATGGAAAGCCAGGGACAGCAGCGTGGGGCCATCAGATCACCTGACTTCACCCTAGGGAAGCTGAATGGGACTGGTTTTCCATTGAGTTTGATTGAGGAGAGGGGCATAGAGGACCTGGTCAGAGTGGCCTGGTGAGTCATATGGGAAAAATTTGAATTTGGATACTGGAAGACAGGAAGACTTGTGGGTAGGCTTTAAGCTAGAACAAATATGTATAAATGATGCTTGGGAAAGTTTCTTCAAGCCTTCAGATGCTGACTGAATAGAAAGGAATGTGACCCAGGGTGGGGTCCCTCATGAGTCTGCTATCAGATTCATTTCAGTGAGGAATGACAGGAACTCAACTCAGACTGACAAGGAGTATGGGAATGGATGCGTGAAGGCTGCGGTTGGTATCACGAATAGTATTAGGTGCAGGTTAAAATGGGAAACCTGTAGGGATCCAGAGGTTATGTAAAGTCACTAACTGCAGATTTCAGCTTAGGGAGCTACCTATCCCCAAGAAAACGGCAACATACTTTGATGGGAGAAGCACTTGGTTATGTCTTACGTGCACTGAATTGAGCTGCATGTCCCCATGTAAGTAGTGAAGCCCAGCAGACAGAGTGGGTGTAGCAGCTCAGAATTATAGAGCACCCACTTGCAGACCATCTCTCTAGTGGATGAGGGTCGTTCCCCAGCAGCTGTCATGTAAATTAATGTGCATGATGAACGAGACATCAGGAAGCGATTAAGATGGGGAATGTGGAACACCATCACTAGAAGTTTCATTAAAAAGACTTCTGTTGGGCACAAAGAAAAAAGGAATTAAATTGACTTATGAACAATTTTTTGCATAACAACATTACTTTAGGTAGCTTATAATTCAGGACTTTGACTTTGACCAGTATGGCATTGTTTTGAAATGCCAGGTGGCAAAATTACATGTGAAGCAGAAAAATGGGGTTCCTGAACTCTGCCCCTGTTGTCACTTTGGGCCCCTCAACCCTGAACAGTGGAGATGACATGGAAGGACCTGAAATAAAAGCAGAGTGTTGGAGTGCAGGTTTAACAAGAAAAAAAAGCTTCCTTTGGCAGAAGAATAAATTGTAAAGTAAACGCTGGAAAAACGTTTGAATGGAGGATAGTGGGTTTGGCAGAAGAATCCCAAGGTGCAGAGGGGTGGTTATGCTGAAGCCATGCTCTAGACTTAATCAGCAAAGGCTGGCAGGGAGAGGCGGCTCCCGGCCTCTCTGCTTCCAGCGGGATTCCTCTTCCGCTTCCCCCTTGGCCATGCGTTCTGGATCACTTTGGCCTTGAGTTCTGGATCACTTTGGCCATGCATTCCGGATCACTTTGGGAATCTGTTGCAAGTGACTGACTACTGCGTCTAGGTCTTGACTTCTGACTTAGAATTCAGGCTTTCATCTCTGAAACACTTCCACAGATCCTCAAGACTTCCCTATCCCAGATATGACAGTTCCTGGACATCCAGGAAGTGCTAAGCTTATCCTTTGCACAGGCTCATCCCTTGAATATAGTTTCTGGGCTTCATTCCAAGTTTCTTCAGTGTTCCCTGGCCTCTGGCCAACAGCATTTGCATCGCTCTGCACATTTCTTATCAAAAAAAAGCAGCAAATGTTGAAATACGGAGGCAGAACTAAGTCTGTTTTTATTTTATTTTCACACTGTTTTAAGTGTCCTCAGCAAAGATGTGTTTCTGAGAACTGTTGGCAGTCTTGGCTGAGAATTCCACAGGAACTAATCCACATGCTGGCCCTTGTCCTCAAACCGGCCATCTCGAGTCCATTTGGATGATGGGGGCGAGGACTCCTGCTGCTGGCCAAGGTTTGGATGAATTCACTCAGTAATGAGTCACCAATGATGCTCCACTTACAAGAGCCAGTGTGCTGGGCAAAACGGTTAAACTTTCAGATCGTCCATAAAATTCTGAGGAGAGGCCACTGTCAGAGAACTCCAAGTTCAATACCTTGGCAATCCAGAGATGAGTGAAGTGTGGGAATGAGCATTTACTGGCTACCAAATGCATGCAGTCTGTGTACTAAGTAAACAGTTGTATGACGTGCAGGAACTCTGTGGGTGGAGCTAGCTAGTTCCCTTTGTAGGTGAGAACTCAGAAGTTACTGTATCACCAGGTGCAGTAGGGGTTTGAGATGATCTCAGCGCTGCTGCTCAGGTGCTCTGTGGGGTGCGACTGGAAGAGGAGACATCAGAGTGTCGTGATAGGAATCGGAGAATTGCCAGAATGCCGACAGAATGAGGACGGCCAACACTGTGCTGTGGGATTTCAGATGGATCTTAGCAAGTGGAGTTCATGTTACATCCCAGCAAGGAATCAGATGTCATTTTGTCCACATCGTGAAACTGTCAATGAGGCTGATGCTCAACAGTAATGGACTAATTTAGTTGACAGAGGAGATTTCAGAACCGCATAGCCTGTGGGCTGTGGCATGGTTATTTGTCCCTGCTTTTAGCCAGATTTACAATGAGAAGTATGAATAAAAATCCAAGCAAAAGATTTGGAAGATAAGAAGTTTGACCAGGAAAAGTGTCCTTAACCTAGACAAAGCAAGTGTGGACAAATTTATGGTAAGTGTTCATGAGAGATGTCGTCTTTTCACTGGGATGACATGAGATGTGCCTTGAGGGCAAAGTTGCCCAGGAACTCATGAGCCATCCATCATCTGGGGTAAAAGTGGGGGTCAATGCAGGGAAGGCCACGTCTCAAGCTGCAGAACTTGGAGTCATTTACTCAATGGTAATTTTTCAGGCATGTAGAAGGCAATACAGATTTGCACCAAGGTTCCAAAAAGCCCGTGAGACCAGCTAATATGCAGTAAGAGTTTTGAAGGCAAAACTCAAGTTGCTATGGAGACCCCAGGATTCCAGGGATGTCGGGACCACAGAAAGCTGGCTGCATCAATTGGAACCTTCCCCAGAAAGAGGCCATGAGTATTGTCAATGGTTTTTTCCAAGCCCACAGAAGCTCAGGTGATGCCATCCTGTGTCCCAGCTGCTGGGCAGGAGGCTGCCGTGTGTGCAACGTTTGCCCTGATGATTGTTGGTTAGGCTTTGAGCCAGTATTTCTTTTCCTCCCTTTTGGAATGGGAGTGCTGACTACATGGCATTATGTGATGGAAGTATGTAATTAATTTTTGTCTTCACAGGGATTACAGCTAAGAGTATTCATTAAGACTCAGAAGAGACCACCATTAGGTTTGGTGTATTCCTCTGTTTTCCGGTGTACCAAAATGTGGTGACCTTTTGCTTGCTTCTCTGTCAGAGCAGACTGAAATCGCTCTGAGACCATGAGCCAATACAAACTATTCTCCATTACATTATTTCTGTCTGGTATTTTGTCACAGAGATGCAAAAGGCATCTCTATGTGTTGGGGATCCTACTTCTGAGATCAGGACTCAGAAGTGTTTTCTGAGATTAAACCTTGTGTGTTAGAAGTAGGCCTATACTGTCACACACAAAAAAAACGTTAAGGTACAAAAATTTTCAATGATACAAAACGATAAAATTTAAATCCCATGAAATACCTGGTTGAGAAGAACCTTTGAAGACCACAAATGGTCCACTATCACACCTTCTTACTGGTTGGTCCTAAATTACTGTTTAACGTGAATGGTTCTTGCTATTCTCGAAAAAAATCAAGCATAAAGTTTTCCTCCAACATACCCCTGACTTCCTGTTAGGAAGAGAGGCAGTTTTCACGCTTTTCCATGAAGTAAAGGACAGTGAGGGTGTGACCTAGGCATCACGGAAATGGGAATTGTGTGCTTGGCAGCTGGCACAGCCATGAGACCTGTGCAGTGGAAAGAGATTTAGTGCATATTTCCAAGTTCAGATTTTAACAAGAAGTCGCCTGGAATCAAAGAGAGCCTCTATACTCACCTCTATATTTCACTGTCAGTGTGAATCTCAGCACTAAATATTTCTCTCTCTCTCTCTCTCTTTCTCTCTCTCTTCATTTTCTATGTTACTGCAGACTAATGGGATTTTTCTGGCAGCAGTTTACTTAATAATAGCTCTCAGAATGTTAGATGGTGTCGTATGACTTTGATCATATTTGTTGTGAGATCATGGAATGAATTTGTGAATGTTTTTCCCTGGAAAGATTTTCTTTTTTAAAAAAATATTTTCTTTTCAAGCAGAGAGGGGGGAGAGAGAGAGAGAGAGAGAGAGAGAGAGAGAGAGAGAGAGAGAGAGAGAGAGAGAGAGAGAGAGAGAGAGAGAGAACGCCAGGACTACCACCTCGTGAGTCTTATGTGGGTACTGGGGAATTGAACCTGGGGCCTTAGGCACTAGAGGCAAGTGCCTTAACCACTGATCCATCTCTCCAGCCCCCTGAAAAGCTTTTCTAAAGTAAATTTTGTGTTGATTAAACAGAGGAATGATACAACCCAAAGGAAATATAATGGTGAATTTCGGGTTCCTTGTCAATCCAACACAGCACAAGAAACAGAGTACCCGGATTCCTGTCATATGAATTTAAAGAATTGAAATTATGCACCACCAGAGGGTAAGGCTTTTAGAGAGAATTTATTAGATTAAGAGGAGGAGAGGAGAAGGTACAGAGAGCTCCC
>PVHP010035720.1:0-18331 GCA_004024765.1 Zapus hudsonius
ACATTCTCTGGCATCAGTTCTGTCTAGGCTGAGCAAGAGGGTGGCAGGTGGCTGGTCAGGCTGGACTGGGGCCATAGCTTCATAGCATCCCAGGAGTAATCAATCCCAGGTCTAGGGAAGCACCTGGTCCTGTTTGATAGGCGATGTTCTTTCATGCTGCATGTGGGGATCAGAAAGGACCATAGCCCAGCAACAGACAAAAGAACGGCTCATTTGTCACGAGCTACAGCTTCACAGTGAAATCAGAGCTCTCCCAAATGTTCAGCCAGACCAGCATGTGGCAAACACAACATTCTTCAGACACCAAGGGGCCCCTGGGGTGGCAGAAGAGGCTGGATCTGGTGGACATCGTGGATTCTACATTCCTGCCCATGGGGTTGAGTTCAATGTGGGCACCAGACACCAGTCTGATGGGAAGCAGACCATCTGCCTCTGTCTTTGCAACCCAGACTCCTGAACATTCTTTCAGGCTTAATTCTTTTTCCTGGGAGGACTTTTGGTACAAGATAAATTAGAATGGAGATGTTCGTGGAGGAACAGGGCCAGGAACACCAGCTGAGTTGAAGGCTTGGAACAGGTCAGTCTTCCATACCACCAATGGCTTATCGACAGCTTCCTATGTGTGCATGGGCCAGTTTCCACCAACAGCATCACCTCATACCTCACATATGTTTCCAGAAGAGAGGCTGGTGTGGCAGATGTTTATTGTTAAAATATCTTTGTTTTTCTAAAAGCAAAAAAGCAAACTTCCCAGACAGGAAACTAGCCAGTGTTCATTCCCAACTTCCCACTGTGAACCCCAAAGCACAGGTCTAGGTTTTGCTAATGTGCTTGAAGCCCAGCACTGGACATCCTGAGAGCACCTTTTCCCTCAGAGCAGACAGCTCCATTCCTTGATCAAGAGGCAAGCTCTCCATATCACATGGAGAGAATGTACCTCCTGCATCTGACAAGGTAATATTCAGAATGTCGAGACACCTCAAGAAGTTAACAAAAAGCCCCAACCAAATCATTCCATCAGTAAATGGTCAACTGAGATGAAAATATGGCTCTCCCAAGAAGTACAGATGGCCAATAAATATAAGACAATATCTTCACTGTCCTTAACCACTAGGGAAATGCAATCCAAAACTATGCTGAGATTCTACCTCAACCCAGTCAGAATGGCTGTCACCTAGAAATAATGACAATAAATGCTGCTGAGGATGCAGGGGAAAACATCCTTGTGCAAAGCTGGGAGGAGTGTAAATTAGGGACATCACGATGGCAATCAGTGCGGAGGTTCCCCAGAACACTAAAAACAGAGATTCCCTATGATTCACCACTACTGTTTCTGGGATTGCACCCAGAGGACTCTAAATTAGCACTCCACAGAGACACCTGAACACACACGTTTACTGTACTGAAAGTCACCACGCACACATGTTACTGCAGTACTGGTCCCTACAATACATGTGTACTGTAGTAATTGTCACCACAACTATGATAAAGAATCATCCCTGGGGACCATTAATTCATAATTTGTAATAGTTGGGCCTGGGATGATGGCTCTGCAGTTAAAGGCTCTTGTTTGCATAGCCTGTAAGTCTACGTTCAATTCCCCATGGACCCATGAAAAGCCAGATGCATAAAATGCAAATGCTTCTGAAGCTTGCTTACTGTGGCAAGAAGCCCTGATATACCCATTCAAAATATTTAAAATAAATAAAATAAAAAAACTTATCATTTAGTTTTAGATTTAACAGATATATGTATTGAGATTCTTACAAATCAGCCTTTACAGAGAACAGGATTTAGAAGACAAACATTAAAATATCAGATATATGTATAATAGATTTCAAAACCACCTTCTTTCAGAATAACTTTTTTCCTGAATATAAATGTTTAGTAAATAGTTTGATATTTTTATTCTTCTAAAAATAACAGACTAACATCAATTCTTAGTGCATAGGATAGATGCTATTCTGTGTGGCTACCTTTTAAATTTCACATACACATACATACATCCATACAAATCAAAAATCAAATCTTCCCAATAAGTGACATGGAACCTTCTGTCTTATCAATAGCACAACAAAATTTCTTGAACACAGAGAACGCCTGAACAAAGCCTTGCTGGGAAGAATGCAAATTTATCCAATAGGAAACTAATTCGAGATTGGCACCAGCCATTTATAGATGCACAAGGTACTTAATAAGCAGGACTCGGGGAAAGATGGTCCACAGTCCACTCTGTGACATTTCCCTGGGGGTGCAAGTGTGGGAAGAATTTATGATGAGGAGCCCTTTTCCAGACATGAGCCAGCAGCAGAGACCCTCAGTGGTGCCCACACTGCCCTGTGCTCTGGCTGACTGCTGGGGGTAGTGAGGTTGCAGTTGATGAATGATTTTATTATAATTACCTTAAAATGAAAACTATAGGCAAACCAATCAGTTGATAATAAAACATGTGCCTTGTTTCTGTAAAGAATACACAGAAGATCATTCTTTGACTCTCCCCGTTGGAGCAATGGGAGAGCAGTGGGTGCTGCAGAGAAGCCAACCGAGCTCTCAGGATGTCTAGAGAGTTTGGAGACAATGACAGCAGGAGCTAGAGGGAGAGAAAGATGTAGCTCTCCATACCCTGGGTATGAGGGGCCCAGTGCGGGAAGGGCTCTGGGGAGGTTGAGAACAAATGCTTGGTATTTTCCATCTTCTCCAACTGTGATTCTAGAACAAAAACCTTTGAAACCCGGCCACAGTAAACCTATAGACCTTGTTTGTGTTTATTTTACTTTGAAACAGTTATGTTTTGAGACATTGGAAACGCTCTGCCCCCAAGACCTCTGCAGGTAAAACAAAGCATTCTTCCTCCTTACTTTTGACCGTGAGGTACATGGACTTGCTGACGTCTGCGCCCACATCGTTGCTGACCTTGCAGAGGTAGTAACCGCTGTCTTCTTCCACGACGTGCTTGATCAACAGTGACCCGTTGCTGAGGACCTGAATTCGGCCATTCAGGGGAATTGGCTGGAACTGGGGGACCCCAGCACCTGAGACAGAACCACAAAAAAAGATCCATGATGCCAATATATAATGGTTAATATTCATCTTCAACTTGACTAGTGATTTCAAATGTAACCTTGAACATGTCTCTGAGGGAGTTTCCAGAGAGGAACATCAACTAGCAGTCCAGACTGAATAAAAAAGGAAAAAGAAGAAAAAGAAAAAGAACAACCAGCTGATTGCTATTGTCTCACTTTCTTCTGCATCTTCATCTGCTGAGATGTGAGAAGTCCCAGCAACACATGACCACATTCATAACCCCACCATTCCATCCCTTCCGTGACAGATAAACCCTCAAACTGTGAGCCAAAATACATCTTCCTTCTTGAAGTTACTTATTTGATGGCATTTGGTCACAGTCACAAAGAAAGTAATTAGCATGCAATGTGATTAAACATGAGGAAGCAATAAGTTCAAGTTCACCCAGACTGTAAAGACAATCAGCAGCATTAGCATTGGGCATATTTCACGTGGGGTAGTCACAGAATATTCAACCAGGTCTTCACTTCTTTCCTCCAACACTGGCATTCTTTGATGAGTGTTAAGTAGCTGATCAATTATTCAAAGAAACCACAGTACACCAATCCCAGAAGCAGACATCTTTCATCATACTAAATACATTCCTTCCGTTCCCTGGGATTTAGTACAGATATAAGCAAGGAGGGCTCCAGGCACATGACATTTGAATCCTCACTGGCTCCTCTAGCACTAGATATTTTTCCTTAGGATGGTTGTGTTATACTGGAGAACTTCAGAGTACTGTTGTGATTATTTGGTGTTGCACAAATACAAGTTGGGTCACTGTGCAAAGCCACCGCAAAAAAAAAACCCTGCTCCCCTGGGACTGTTCAGCTGTAGGAAGGACTGAGATGGGTGGATTAAGTTAGGCCCACAAACACAGTATAATTCCCATAATAGGTCCTTAGGAAACTATTTGGAGGGAAAGTATTTTAACAATAATACAACAGCATTAAGGCCCTGTGGGGAGGTGGAGGGAGGTCTGTAAAAGCAATGGCTTGGGCTAAGTCATCATGCTGGCTAGTGGGTGGAAGATAAGGTCTAGGCTTCATAATTCTCCCCGAGGCGCTTTCTCCTCTGACTTGGGAGTCTGGCGACTGTGGGGATCCCTTGGTGTGGTGGTGGATTCGATTTTCCTGGAGGAAGTTCACAGTGTGGGTCACAAGTATGTTCTAGACAATGCTCTGTAGCCCCAGACTACCCCAGCTGCAGATATCAGCCATGTTCCCCTTCTCATGCGCTGCATTAGAGCACCTGGACAGGAGACACAGACCTTGCCATCTCTGCAGTGTTCCTGCTTCAAGGTTCTCAGAGCTTGGCCTGCACCTCTCTAGAGACACTAAGGAAATAGATAATGTCCTGATGTGGACTTTTCACCCTCAATATGAACACACAGTCCCTAGGACAGGTGGCCTCTGTCCACGCAGGGCTGCTGAGCAGATGAGTAGCAACCTGAAATAAAAACCCAAATGGGGCGCCACTTCTGCTGAGGAGGAAGGGAGTTAGAAAAGAGGGCTTCTAGCATTCCAGTGATAAAAACAATGGCTTGCCATCAAACCACTCCCTCTTAGAATGAACCAGAAAGTCGAGATCACAGGTACTAGGTAAACTCAGTTGCAAAGAATTAAAAGCCATGAAAAAAGATATGAGTTGTGTGGACGATTCGCATGATGGAGGCAAGAGGTTTTATGGGCATAAAAGCATGGTAGAAAGAAAGAACTGGAAATAATTGTGACTTGCTTCACTCACCATTTTTTACACACAGAATAGAATAGAACAATGGAATATAATCGACAATTATGAGATTCACTCCCTCTCCATGCCCAAAAAAAAAAAAAAAAAAAAAACAAGAAAAGAGAAACACAGAAAAAGTAGTCCACAAAACCTTTCAGGAGAAACTAAAAGTGTTGGACAGAGACTTCACAATAACTATAATCACATGTATAAATGGATGGAGGGATCCAGAGGGGAGGTTTGAAACTATGGAAAAGAGGCAAAATAATAGCAATGAAAATATAATTATTATATATCAAAATATATTAAAGACTCTTGTTTGAAAAATACACAAGATCAGTCTAGAGTTCTGAAAAAATTGAATAATATAACATTGTATAATTATAGTCTCAGAAAAAGAAGAGGAACAAATGTACAGAAAAAAGTGAAACAGAGGACTTTAATATCACTATCAATTAAATTGGATTAATTGCCATTTACAGAATGCTACCCTCAACATAGCAGAACACTTATTAGGTCAAGTAACTATGGAACAGTTACTGCAATAGACAGAATGATCATCCCTACATCCCACATCCGCACGAACAGTGAGAGGGTATTACAGGTGGTCTTTGGGGCTATGTGTAGGTCAGATATAAGGGACTATTACTATAGCCCCTCCTTGTATTAAAAAGATGACAGGAAAATATGACTTTGTGTCATTGAATTTGGCAATGCCCATTTATTAGGTATATATTTCTTGAAAAACTGATGAAAATAACTACTGAAAACTATTTATTTGTTTACCTACCAGAAGTTAAAGCAGGAGAATTTGGTGCATGGTTTTTGACAAGAATTTAAACAGTTGAAAAAAAACAAAAATCCCAAGAGCACGAGTCTAGTTCCACTACCTGGAGAATATGACCCTTGTAGGCATATGTAAACATATGTCCTCTGTGGCTAAGCTGACGTCCACTTACAATGTGACAAACCCTTGACAAGTGAGCAATGATATCAGGTTGGTGCGTTCTCTTTCTCCTTCCCCCTATGCCCTCTTTCTCCCTCACCTCACTTTTCCTTCCTAGGATGGGAACCTTCCTGTTGCACGACCACCTTACTGTGAGCATCGGAAGGCTCCTGTCGGAAAGCACTGTGGACAGGCTTCAAGCAACTGTCTGTGAGAAACTAAACCTTGACATCCTTCACATGAGGTTTTGGGAGAATATCTTCACCTCCAGTCCTTGATTTCGTGATATGAATGAATCCCTAGTCAATGCCTTGATCATACTGTTGAGAGAAAACCCAAGTTCAAGACCTTAGCTAGACCTGTATTCCTGATGCACAGGCGTAGGGACTTGTCATGGTTTAATCCAGGTGTCCCCCACAAATAAATGTGTTCTGATGACAGTTTGGATATTAGAACCTCACTGGAGCTGTGTTGTTGGGGAGGGCTTATGGGGGTCATAAGCCAGCTTCCCCTTGCCAGTGTTTGGCACACCTTCCTGCTGCTGTTTGCAGTGCTGTGGCGGAGGTGATGTCCACCCTCTGCTCATGCTATCATTTTCCCTGCCATCATGGAGCTTCCCCTTGAGTCCATAGCCAAAATAAACCCATTCCTCCACAAGCAACTTTAGTTGGGTTCTTTTCTGGGCAGCAATGAGAAAGTTTACTACAACATAACTGTATCATGTTATAACTAGTTGTTTGAAGGATAAACTGTTATACAACATAGATTACCAATACCCTATGCGAAATTAAGCGAATTGCATATCTTTCAGTTCCTCCCTTAGGGAATGGAACTGAGGACTTGACCTTCTTCGATGGATGAAAAGACAGCTGATAATATCCAACATTTATTTTTATTATATCAAGAATCAGAAAGAAATGAGTTTGTGAAGGGCTGGGACCATGGCTCAGTAAAATGTTTATCACACAAGCTTGAGGGCCTGAGTTTGGATCCTCAGCACCCTCATAAAATGCTGAACATGGAGGCACACATCTAGAATCCCAGTGCTGGGGAAGCAGAGATGGAATCCCTGGAGCTCATTGGCCAGAGAGTCTAGCCAAACTGGTTTAGTGGGAGGGCCTGTCTGAATACTCTCTGCACAAGAACTGCATAATGTGAGGGGGAAAGAAAGATGATATCAAAATGGAGGAGGAACTAGCTGGAAAGCAAAGGGGGCTTAGTGGAGGGGGACAGGGCAAAGGAGACAAAGGAAGGGTGGGGGAGGAGACAGATATTTGAAGGGAGATTGTCAATAAAAAGTTAAAAAATAAACACTATCCATGTCCAAAAAGATACAAGATCAGAACCACTGGGTATGAGGGACTGGACTTTGCCTCAGTTTGGTAGAATTATCACTGATATTATTCAGATCCCTCTTTATTCTAAAGAGTGAAATGTAACAGTGAATGAAGCATGTGACTCCCACAATCCCCCCAGCACAAGGTAAGCACTTTGGGCAGCTAGCTAGAATGTATAATACAGCAAGCAGCTGTCATTAATTAAAAAGCTGTCAATTTTCTGTAGCTAGCTGGGGTCAAATGGGAATAATTTTAATCTTGATTATAGGAAATAAAATACAAAAGCATTATTTAAGACACATACTGACAGACCGGCCATGTGAATACCCAGGAGGACCCTTCTTATTTGTTGAAAAGATGGGTTTCCTGGGAGTGCTTTCTATGGCTCATCTTACTGAAGCTTCACTTTCTTCCTGTTTTGACCGGCCCTCACTTGGTAGCTCTGGATGGCTTGAACAAACTGCGTAGGTTAAGTTAGCCTCAAACTCATGGCAACCCTCCTGCCTCAGTATTGGGTCTACAGGCTTGAGCAATTATGCTTGGCTTTAATCATCTCATTAATATCTTCATTCTCTCTCATACACAAGGAAGCTGGTTCACATGGTTTAAGCCATTTCTATGCAGGGTTTGAGCTCACAGTCCATTCTCTGAACTGATGGCTTCTAAACTCATTCTTTAAGGTTTCCTTCCTTTCCTAAAACAAAATATAAATTTAATGAGGTTTTATATGTGAACAATACTATTCTGGATTTGAGACTAGAGGTTTCAACTGGAATTTCTTCTCTTCCTCAGAAACTAGAGCTGAATGAGAGAAAGGTCCTAAAGCTGCAAATTTTCTTTTCTGTGAATTAGGAAATAGTGATCATCCCAACTATAAGAAAGTTTATCAGACAACTGGTTACCTAGGTTGAGCAGAGGTTCATTCGACAGGACAGGGGCAGACGGGCCATGCCCACCCTGGCTGGCACCAGCCCAGTGAGATCATAATTGAAAACAAGATCCACCTCAGTCAGAATGGGGTGCACAGTCAAGTGTGAGTCAGAGCGCCTGGGGGCCTGGTGCAAGTTTTGGGATGAGAGAGAGAGAGAGAGAGAGAGAGAGAGAGAGAGAGAGAGAGAGAGAGAGAGAGAGAGAGAGAGAGATCATTCAGTGAGGGTTGTTGGAGCAGAGAGGAAGTGTTAAATGAGGGATCCAGTATCTGTGCCAAGAAGTTTCCTTCTAGTCATAGAGAGTTCTTCAATTATTGATCAGGACATCAGGACTTAACAAAAACACTGTAAGGAAAACAGAAGAAAACTCTCTGACTCTCTGATGGAAATTCAGTTTGTATTTTTCAGAAGGCAGCGAGAGCCATAGATAACCCAATTCCACCATCAAGACATGGGATGATGGCTGACATCCTGGCAGGAGATGACCCACCTCTGGCCTATTACATAGGGCACAAATGAAACCTATGAGAAAGTGGTGATATAAACAAGAGACATATCACTACAGCAAGTCAGATAACCCATGAAAGGTCAATGGAGACAGAAACCAACAATACCCAACACAACCCAAAGCAAGAGCCAGAGACTCTTAAGATCTCAACAATAAAGCAGACTTAAAACTCACCCACCATGACTCAGGGAGCTAAGCAGAAGAGAGGGTGGAAAGAATGTAAGAGCCATGGTGGGGGAGAATATCCAGAGACATGGCCCCCCTCAGCAACAACACACAAAGGGGGGAAAATCTGGCTACCTCTTATGTAATTCATAACTCCCTACCCCAAGGACAGATCCAGTATGTGCACCAAGGAGGGTCCGCCGTGAGATGAGGAGAGAGGGGAAGGAAATGGGTGTACCAGCACAAGATTTGCTCATACAATGTATCTAATTATCGATAATAAAGATATTTGAAAAAAAATTTTAAAAAGGCAAAAAGAAATGGAAAACTAAATCAGGTGATGAAATCTCACCCGGAAAATAAAAATTTCTGATTCAAATGTGAATAAAGTCACTTGTCTATAAATCCACAGCTCAAGAGTAATAAGCGAGCAGCGAAACTAGAGAAAGAAAGGAGGGAATAATATAATCCAGCAAAGGACAAGTTGGAGAGAACACAAAGGAGGAAAGGTTTTGTTTGGGGAAAGAGACTAAAAGGTATTTGACAAACTGAAAGGAGAACAAGTAAATCGAGCAATGAGGAGAAGCCAGACAGCTGGAGGTGACAGGTCACCATCCTATGACATTGTCCTTCGAGGCACTGAAGTACTAGATGGAAAAGATAAACATTTATGGCAACAGCATCCATGGAGAACACGCTGCGAACTGTCAATACATCTCAAAAGCTATAAAAATTCTTTCCTCTTTGAGCTAGAAATTCTACTTACAGAAAATTATCCCAAGGGAACAATGAACATATCTACAAAGATCAATGTCATGGCTTTTTTTTCCCTTAAGGGTAAAAAGATGGAGAAAAATACACATCTAACCAAAGTCAAGAGTGTCTATTTGTCAAATACCCATTCTCTCCCCTAACTGCATAACTAACAATATTTTCTGGAAAAGATGATAAAACGACTAGAATTTTTTCCCCATTGTTCAAACATGGCTTTATTATCTACTTCTGCACTACATCTATTTACAAAATATTTACTATAGTTTCTGAAAATAAAAAGGCCACTTCCTTGAGAGAAAGGCGTGGTGGACTGGGTGTGGATGCAGGGAAGTGTGACCTCTCTCTGTAGGACTGCTTTGGGAAGCAGGGAGTATGTACTATGATGTCTACAGATAAATTTCAAACTCAATTATTTTATCTTTATATTTCTAAAATCACTTTATGTCACATATTTAAATACCGAAAGAATAATTTTCCAGCAGTAATTTTGACAACTCACACTGGCTTCTTCTGTTGGGGTACACAGGGGACATCTGAGTACACCATGCTCACCTCCTGTAGATAGACAAAGTAGCACCTCCCCTAGGTGTTAAAATCACTCCCCGAATGAACCCTCGTGGGCCTTGTAAGGACATAGAGTGGACATGTCCATGGTTTGAACAACTGCACTGAACGAGCCTGTGGGTGCCTCCATGGGATGGAATGACCTCTCTTCTGGCAAGGGAGATCTCTAGAAGGGATTCCATCCTCTTTACCAAGCAGATGAAGTAACATCATACCTTTGGAGAACTTCCACACGATAGTGGGCACAGGATACCCCTCAGCAGAGCAGTTGAGGATGACGGCTTTGCCATAAATCCCATCCTGGTCCCGTGGCTGAACCACAAACTTGGGAGGAACTGAAAAGACAAACACCATCAGTCATTCAGATGACAGGCACAGTTTTGTAAAATAGCCATCTCTGCGAACCTTCAAATACAATGAATATCTTACAGAAATGGGGAAAAAACAGTGTTTGTGTGTTGGAGGAAGTGGGGAAGCAGTTTCAGTACTGTTAACTTTTCTTCTGTACATCAACATGTTTTCATATAGGGGAGTTGTTTTTATAGTAGGAAATCTGGCTTTTTAATACAAGATGGGTATTTGCCCAATCCAAGGGTATGTGACATTCTGCCATTGAATTCTTGAAGATCCTATGTGACACAATTCCATGCAAAATAGGATCATAACTGATGTTTTAAAGAGATTAAAGGCTTGCTCCTCACATAGAACTTGTCAATGGTAAGACTTTCTCTTGGGCAGGAGCTATTCAAAACCTCTGGTGGTTAATCTTCTAACAGACGATGAAGGGAAAATGACCAGGCTCTCTCTCAAGGGAGTAAAGAGCACATTATAGCGTTGAACTTTCCCCTGAGATCTCTCCAGGACACATCAGCTCCTCTTATTGATGTCAGCACTTTCTGCAGCCAAAGTGGAACTGTGGAGGCCAATTAGTGTGATGGACGAGAAAGGCTTTGCAGAGCATCAGCATGTGCTTGTGAGGTGGTTTGTGAGGTGCAGGAATGATATCCACCCTTCCTGATAACACATGCTCACACCCTCCACCTAAAGTAAGTACTTTGAGGTAAACTATTCATAGTTTAGCAATTGTGGAGTCTTATGAAGATACAAATCCATCAGCTGAAGGTGGGCTGCTCCTAGTTTACCTCCAGCAGCCTGAAGACTCAGCACCGGAGGAGGATACGCAGGGAGACAGCTATAGACTGTGAGAAAGGTGGATGACACCCACTGCAGACAGCTGGAAGGTGGGTGACCTCCCTCTCACCCCCACAGCTCCTGGGAAGCTCCGTCTTATCTGAAAATTCCATGCTTCTCCATCCTGAGACAGATGTAGCCCTCAGTGCTACAGAGATGGTGATTTGGCTACTACTAGGAGTGGACTGGGGAGAAGGCTAGAGTCTAAGTGAGAAGCAACCCCGAAGACGTTGAACTAACACAGGCTACAGGAAGACCACAAAATAACCAAGGAAGAGGAAACTACATCAAGTCCAAAGAAGTAGCTGCAGGTTGAATTCATTGTTTCTGGAGGAAAACTATACATTGCTTATCATTTGCTGGTTCAGTTTTCTGTAGAGAACACTAAACATGGAGAAACAACATTGAATGATAATGAGATCACAGCCAAAGGATGAGACAGGTCTCCAGTCCTGCTACCGTGTGTGTGTGTGTGTGATGTGTGCATGTATGGTGTATGCACCTGGGTGCAGATGCGTGGGTCTCTTATGTGCACGTGTTGGAGGCCAGAGGAAGATGCCAATGCTGGGTCTTCCAGTTTCCTTCAGATGGGTTCTCTAACTTACAGCTTCTAACATTGTGCTGAGTTAAAATTCTTCTCTGAACTTTTATTACCCAGCCCCAGCTTTTAACACCCCTGCTTGGTATTGTTTGCTTGTTTTCCACATCAAGCTGGGCACCCATGGGAACAAGAGCCCTTCCTTCCCTGAAGACCACTGCATCCCCAGCATGTGGCACAGGGTTGGGACACAGGCAGTACTCTTTATAGATTTCTTGAAAGGATAAATTGGTAAGAGGGAATTGGTGTTTCTGTTGTATATCAAAGGGAAATGGAATGAGCCTTGTTCTAACTCTTTAAGGAGGATGGGCTCATGAGAAACATGGCAGGGGGGATGACCAACAAGATGCTAATCTCAAAATAGTAGGATGCAACCCCTTGAGATTGTTGCAATCTGCATCAAAACGTATAATAAGACAGATAGACTATCATGTGCTGTCTGGGCTGCTGGTTTCCTTTTGTAAAATAAATGTATTTTTACGTTCTTTTATTTGTCAAGCTCATTATTTGGCTTGTGGTAGTGAAATTGGTTTCCCAATACAAAAATCTTCTCAGTTGGAGTGCAGAGTGATTAAAGAGCTAGGGGTCTGAATTTAATCAAGTAGTGACATCACACCCTCAAGGGGCAGTGAGGGCCATTCCCACCACACATTTCTCTGGATCCAATCAAGATAATATGCATATTTCATCATGTTTGCCTTCCCCAAAGAAGAGTCTAATAAATACTCTAAACTCCCAGAGTCCTACTCCATATGTGTGCAGTTTGTGGAGTTTCTAATTTTTTTTTTTTTTGAGGAATTCCGATCCTCTTGTAGCTAAAGAGGAGAAGTGTCTATAGGAAGTCATCTCGGCTTCCGCCTGCTGGTCAGGAGGGTTTTTGCTGCAGTTTCAAGTGGGAATGGGCATTTCCCCATCTTAGTCAACTGCTTCTTCAGTCTGGAAATCATGGCTCCTAGGTGACATGTTTCCAAAGAGTGGATGTAAAATTCCCTAGCTGTAAACAGAGACAGAGAGCTGGTTTTATTGAAGGTAAAACGAGCCACCCCCTATTTGGTGTGGATGGGAGGGAGTGTGTAGACCAATATGGCCGTTTTCTCCTGAGTGGTATCCAGTGCAGATGTTAAGAAACTAGAGTCCTGGGAAGATGCGCTCATGATGCTGAAATATAAAGTTCATTGGGCTCCCATCACCATGACAGCAGAGGGCCTTACCCCAGTGAACAGTGCTGTTCCCGAACAGTGCTGGGGGGTCGTCCTGCTGTCCTCTGAACACAGACCTCAATCCTGACTTTCTTCACTCACACTGTTCCCTCAGCCTGGAACTCACTTTCTATGGACCCTGGGACGCTCGGCACTTGTACTGGCTTTCTCTCTTTCCCCAACTAGAAGCCATGCTCCAAAGCAGAGACTAGGGTGCTGTTTGATCAACATGGCATTCCTAGCACCCAGGACCTGAATGAATGAATGAATGAATGAATGAAACAACAGCGTGAATGTGATCAAAACTGGACCAATCAACATAGCAATAGGATAATAGCCGTGTATAGTTTTCAGTTTTTCTTGTCATCTGAGGATTCACTCCATGTCTCAGAGAGCATGTCTGATTCTCTATGAGGCAGCTCTTCATCACTCAGGTCAGAAAGGACAGAGATCGTGCAATATTCAGTGAGAAGACCAGCATGCGTGGACTCACTGGCAGGAGCCAAGGTGCCAACAGCCTCCTGGTCCTTGGAGCAGAGCCATGAGCAGAGCCAAGGGTCAGGAGTGTTCTGTCATTTTCCTCTAAATAGCTTCATTAATGTCAAGGCTATTAACGGAGAGGACATCAGGGAGGTCATTGGTGTGCTTGTTTTAAACCATATAGTACCCACACTAGAGCTAAGGGAATTTTCTTTTGTGTTTTTTTTTATTGAATGTGTGTGTACTGCGTGTGTGCATGCGCACATGCCTGCACGTGTGTGTGTGTGTATACATACACCTTATGCATATACATGTGGAGGGCAAAGTGGGACCCTGGATTTCCTCCTCCACCAGCCTTCTGCCTTATTGCCTTGGCACGGAGTCTCTCTCTGAACCCTAAGCTGATGGTTTTGGTCCAACTGGCTGACTAATGAGTCCAGTGATTTTCCTGTCTCCAACTCCCACAGGGCTGGATTCCAGGCATGTACGTCCAGCTATTTTCATGGATGGCAGGGATCAAACTCAGACTCTCTCAGGCCCTCATGCTTACACAGCAAGTGCTCTTACCTACCCTCTGAGCCATCTTCCCAGCACTGAGTTCTTCTTTTTGATTGCTTTCTATGTTTCCTTATGATAATTAGAATTTCATTGAAAATAAGTTGCTGTAAATCTTCCTAGTGACTGGGTTTAACAAAAGTTATCCTCAGCTTTACAATGCCCAACAATCCTGAGATGATGTGAGGAATAGCTAGGTGTTGGCCCCTGGGGTCCATGTCTATTGTGCTCACTTGGCCTATGTCTCAGTCTCATTGCTCAGTGAGAACCTCCATCTCAGGCACATACTTTATCTCTGATCCCTGTAGTTGAGCCGAACACACATTACACTTTTATCTTCTTCATGTATTGCCAAGGCCACTGTGCTGGTTAACTCCCTCTTCTCTGTGTTTCCTTGTGGCCCATGTGATGTTTCCTTGAGCAGGCAACTGTGTGTGAAAAGCAGAAAGGGGCTGAGGGGAGAGAGGGGGGCAAACATCCATCTTGTGCCCACTGTGTTCTAGGCACTTGTGTTCTTTAACCTTACAAAGGCGCTCATAGAATTATCTCATTTAATTAATAACACAGCTGAGAATGAGGAAAGGGGAACCCCGAGTCACTGCTGGTGGGAGTGCAAACATGTGTAACCACCACTGAAATCGGTGTGGAGTCTCCTGAAAAAGATGTCAATGGATCTACCATCTGATCCAGCTATTTCACTCCTGGGCATTAAAGACTCCTCTCCTGACTTCAGGGATACTTGCTCAACCATGTTCATAGGAGTGAAGAATTGGACTCCATCCAGGTCCCCATCGACTGATGAATGAATAATGGAGATGTGGTGCATATACACAATGGAATTCAACTCAGCAGTAAGTAAAATGAAATCATGAAATTAGCAGGAATGTAGATAGACTTTAAAAACACATTCTAAGCGACTTCACACAGACTAAGAAAGACAAACGCTGCATATTTTCTCTCAGTGTGGCTCCTAACCTGGATCAGCTGAAGGTGAGTGTAAAAGGGCAGAACCATAGCATTATGGGTATAAAACTAGAATGAGGCCTGAAAAAGTAGATATAGGAAGGGAGGAAAGAAGGGATACCAGACAAACTAGCAGAGGGAAAGAACATATGGGGTGGGAGGACTGGGGGAGGGGCTGGGGGAGGAAAGGTAGGGAGGGGAACTATACAAATACTAAAGATGAAAGGAATTGGGACAATAGGAACTCTCCTCCTAGATACAACTATATAAGCTATAACCACAAGCAGGGGAGGTGGATGGTGCAGACAGAAGTGCCCAACAGAAGATGGAGAAAACTTTATCCTAAATCTACTGGCTCTAGCTTGGGAATCCCAAGGCCAGAATTGGGTTACCCTCATAGTGAGCAGTTGGCCAGGGATATCTATGAGGTCCCCAAAACAATACAGGCCATTGCCAAGCTCTTGTTTACCCCAAAGAGCTAAAAGGGTAAGACTGTATTGTTAAAGACACCACAGGCTGCCATCTCAGGAGTCCACGTGGGAACCGAGGAAAGCCAGTCCTCTCCTGGTAAACCCTCAAGGTGCTGGAGAGTGATATGGGAGCTGCTGGTCCCCAGCAGCACCAACAAGCAGGAGACCCTGCAATCAACCAGCCCAACAAGAAGTACACACTTGTGCAACAGTGAAACACAGCCTTTGTGGATAACCAACTACTCTCCAATTAGACAGGAAGTCCACTCAGTGGGAGAAAACACACACTGGGAACCAAGTCAGAATCCCATGGTCAGGACACTTCCAAACCCAAGAGAGAAGACCCATTGCTCTCTGGATAAGTAGAGTTGGGTAAGCACACCAAAATGTCTCTCAAACTTCCATGCATAGCCTCCACAAGATAAACCATTTCCTTCTTTAAGCTGCCTCTGGTCAAGTTTTGCGCACCCCAGCAATGAGAAGATAACTGATACACTGCCACTCAGTGACGGTCTCACTCAATTACCTTTTGTTTTTCCACTAATTTGACTCAAAATATGTCCCTATAACTTTGAGTACTTCTGCAGATTCCACCTTGTGGCTCATGTCATGGCTGTCACCATCCCTCTTTGGATACACACTCTCCTGGTGAAATAATCCAGTTCTGATCCATTTTCTCATGCTCTGACATGGCTTTTTCCTCTACTGGCCATTCCCATCAGCCTCTGAGCATGAGGTTAAACACCCAGGCTTAAAACGACACCTTCCTTTGCACCATAGCCCTCTTCATCTTCCTCTGTGTTTTGTTTTTTAATCACATCATAATGAAATTCCTGAAATAGGACAATGGCTGTATTTTTTGCTTGGACACATTCAGCCTCTTTCTTTTCTTGAGCTCTTCTCTTCTGACACTTGCTGTATTCATACGATTCTTCAAGGTTACATACCCAGCTTGTCACTTGCTAAGACAGTAACAGATTCTTGATCTTCCTACCCCCTCCCCCCATTATAGGCAGGATGGATTTGATGCTCTTTATTTTGTCTTTCCTACAGCTCACAGTACATTGGATTTTCTCCTACACAGTTGATGTTCCTTCCCTTCTCTGCCTCTTACACTGTCCCTCCTCCCCTCACCTGAACACTGAATACTTGGGCCCCTTAGACAAGCACCCTACCACTTCTCCTCTGTTCACACTGCTGCTCCTAGCTC
This sequence comes from Zapus hudsonius, assembly GCA_004024765.1. NCBI lineage: Eukaryota > Metazoa > Chordata > Mammalia > Rodentia > Dipodidae > Zapus > Zapus hudsonius. The sequence continues at coordinate 16,687 of PVHP010035720.1, forward strand.
CTTCTCTGCTTTTGTGGAGGATAATACTACTCATCCGATATCTCATAAAACATGCATGTTAGAATTTGGATGTGAAAATTCCCACATAGGCTCATGTATATGAACATTTGGATTCAAGATGGTGGGCTTTGGGGTTGTGAAACGTTCAGGCCAGGAGCAAGACTGGAGGAAGTGGGTTTTTAAGAAATGGAGCCTTGAACATTATAGCCAAACCCTTGCTTCTGGCTTCCTGGGCAGCACGAAGAGGCATCTATAATATGACCAGCCTCTGCAAGCTCCTGCTATCCTCCCCTGCTTGTCATGATGAACTGTACTCTCAGGACCACACGACAAAATTAATCTTTCTTCCCTTAAATTGCTTTTGACACAGTAACAAGGAACTGACACGATTCCCACAATGGAATCTCCTTTCTCTTATTTGCAATGTCCACTCGATAAGGTTGTGTTGCAACCTAATCAGACCACAAATTCCTCCACTGTTACAACTGTCATTCCAAGAACTTTCATCTGGCCTGAAACTTTGAAAACCTTCTTCTTCCCCTGAGTCCCAGCTAAATCACATCACACAGCAGCTAAATCTGGCTATGTCTCCACCCACCCTGGTTAGACCAATGGCCTCCCTGTGTATGTAGGCTGAGAGGGAAGCAAAATTCTAAAATAATCACATTGTCAACTTACCCAGTGCACCAGGACTCAAACTTGGCAGGATATCAGAACCCACTCAGGGTTTTATTAGTCACTGAGGCCTGAGGCCTCCCTCCAAAGACCATTGTTTAATTAGGATGGACTGTAGCCTAGACATTGGGGATTCTTTAGAGTTCCCCATGAGATTCTAATGTTTGGCAAAATTTAAGAAGTACTAATTGACAATTCAGGGAAACCAAATATAAATCATAGTTTTCTATAGATCAGGGAGATGGATCTACTTCCAAAGATGATCATCTGATTAGTCTGGCCTGGGACCAGGAGGCACACACTTTAATCTCCGGCAGGTCCCACAGTGCAGTTCAGATGAGAGACACTTCCCTATATCGTCCTATTCCACCGACTTCCAGTCCCACGGACCTGCTTGTGGGAGGCATTTTCTTGCTCGGAGCTCTGTCACTCATCCTGTGAGTCTCTGCAATACCACAGAAGCCAAGCTTTGAGGACAATCCCACAAGACTGCTAATAAGCTCTGGAGCAGCTATGCGAACCCGAGTAGATAAGTCCATTCTACTTCATCAGGCTTTGGTTTTGGCAAGATAAATAAATAAAATAAAATAAAGTCTGTCTTTTCTCAAAGAGAAAATGATACAAAGAACATCTGCCTAGATGGTCTCTGTTGTCTTTGTTTCCTGACCTGGATCCTTCAGAGCAGATCACCCTGGAGATGGCTTCTGCTCTGGCCCGCTGTCACGAACAATAGTAAGAGTCAATTCTGCTTAGAGGAAGACTTGAGAAGCAAAGTCAGCTTGGCTCCCAGTTTATTCATCTTCAAAAAATGGGGGGAAACCCCTCAGTATTCTAATCCTTATACTCTAGTGTGTAAGGTGAAAAGAAGAAATTATATATCTTTTATTTCTTTCTCAGCAGAGACCTACATTCTTTTTATTTATTTATTTTTAAAATATTTATTTGAGAGAGTATAAGGCAGAGAGAGAGA